>WEKY01003952.1:0-13282 GCA_013390045.1 Picathartes gymnocephalus | reverse complement strand
TTTTTTTTTTTTTTTTTTTTTTTTTTTGTAAGTTTAAATCCACCAAGTTCCTGTTTTGTAGCAATAAAGGGAAAGTCGGTGGGATTTTATAGAGGAGTTGATTTCATACGAGTGAAGCTAAACAGCATAATCTGATCTGTCTCAGACGCCAGCCTCACAAACACCTACATCTGTGCTCAGCTCGGAGTCTGGGAGCAGTTTGCACTCTCTCCTCAGAACCCCTGCCAGCGTTTGCATCACACAGAATGGAGAGCTCTGTGAATGAAACACTCTCCCCGGTGGTAGGAGCCTGGCGAGCAGAGCCAAGGCCTCTCAATCTACTCATGCAGCACAAATATTTGCAGGACGGGGGTATTACGAGGCAGAGGAAGCAACACAACTGGAACACCAGGCTGAGAGTCCGGAGTCTTCTGCAAACTGCTGTTTACTTACGACGGGATCTTGGCAAGCTCTTTAAGTCACCTTTGTCGCCGTCCCTCTGTCCATCTCTGCAAAACCAGTTAATATCCAGAGATGAGAACCAGTTTTTCTAAGTGCTAAACGCATTATTATTGCTCCTTTGGGGGCAAAACTCCCTTACTAAAGAGGATTAGGATGCCAGTTGTCACTTATTAGAGCTAACAACACACAAACTTCACAAATGCATGTATTTTTGCTACCTCTGCTGTTGACAAATAACTGCATCTTAACAGGATGCACAGTCCAATACTCCGAATTGAAAAGCAGAACTGCCACGGGCTTTCTTGCATTAGTGCTCACCTCAGGTGCCCAAGACAAGAACAGATGCTCCTCCCCATGGTATCACTGCCTCCTTGGGAAGGTACCAGACTGACAGAATCTTTGTCTGCCATGAGCAGAGCTATAAATTATCTTCTGCTTCACCTGCCGTCTAAAAAGTATAAGTATTATTTTTCAACCCATTATTTCTCAAACGCATAATCATTAGAAATGCCAGTAAAATAATAACTCGAGGGTGCTTCCTATTAAATATCTTAATAACCACATCCTCTGCTAATAAACACCTAGGCCTTTGGCCTCAAGTTTATTTAGCCCAGGATATGGGTATTATTACCTAATTAAGAGGAAACACCCTCAAGATATTATTTAAGTACCTCCAGAAGGAAAAACAGCTGAATGAAAAGGATGTATAGGCCAGCCATTTAAAATTCACTGGGTAAGGTAATTTTACATGTAAGTCACCAAAAATTAGGTTTACATTGCATAAAGAGATACTTATTTCTAACATGAGAGCATGCAGTTACCTGTGTGTTTGCAGGAAGAAGCTGAAGGTATGGGAGAGTTAAGGAAAGGCCCTGATTTAAATTTCCTGGGCACTGAGCATTTAGCAATACAATGATAATTACTGGCTTTGATTTATCCGTTTTTGCTGTTATGCTGGAAAATGTCGGTGACACTTTGCTTGACTTTTCCACTACAGAAGAGGCAGCTTTTAAATGAAATGTGATTAAGCTGTTCCTATAGTACCATTTCTTCTTCTCATGTACTTAAAATCTCAGCATGTGGGCAAATTTTTGTAGAATCCAAAGCTGGGATATTATCATATCCTTTTGAATAGAAAACAATTTAGAATAAATTAGCTATGTTTACAGAAACAATTTATATCTTTAAATAATGCAGAATCTTTTTATATATTACTAGATAGGCACTTTTTTTCAAAACAGAAGTGATGTTTGGCAATTATATGAACAATTAGTCTAAGTGTTAGATATGTTCATCAAGAACAAAATATTCTATATCTTTTCAATGCAAATCATGGCAATATTCCAGGGGAAGCAGAGATGGGACAGAGGCTCTCACTTCACTTGGTTGAGACCCCAAAAAAGATGAGAGGGACTGGTGGCTGTGCCTGCCCAGTTTAAGGGGGGACTAGGGACTGATGGCTGTCCTGGCACACAAAAAATTATCACCAAAGTAGCCATTAAGGAGGAGGAGAATAATGGGGGTTCCACTACGGGAAAAGGAACTGGCGAACCCTTGGGGTCTGACCTCTTCATGATCTTACCCATCAATGTTTATGGAATTAAGGCCTTGATTTTCAGAGGCCACATCCCCATCTTCCTCAGTGTTCTTCTCCAGAGCCACACAGCCAGGTTTGGTAAACAGTGACTCCATTATCCAAGGACAGAATATGACCTCAGGCAAAGAGTATTTAGGAAAACCCACTTTAAACCACAGATCCTGCAAGAATGCAAACGGTGAGCAGAGTGAAAATATCATTTTTTAAAAGAGTACAGAAATGTGGTGTGGAGAGTGTCTGTACCCATCAAAACAAAATCTTTTGTATAACACTTGCCTTCATTTCTCCCTTAACACCTCAAAAGGAGATTTCTGTGGCCAAAATGGTTTTGTTTTGACTTGTATATATAGCACTGTGGATTATGATTACTGAAGTAGTTTACAAAGTCAGGCAATGCAAGGGAAGCCCAAGTAATCCTCTTTATTGACTGGCAACCTTCAGCCACAAGATGTTGCAGGCTAACTTGGATGAAATTACTCCACAGAAATATCACATATTTTATATATACTCACAAAGAAAAAAAAAACAGTAAACAGGCATCATCTGGAATGAAAAATGTTGAAAAAGGAGCAAGAGATCATTAAAAATAGAAGAAGGAAAACCCACTTGAGTGCACTAAAACTTTTTATTCAGGAATTCACAAGACTGACCAAGGTGAGTCCAGAGGACAAGCCTGACCACAGAATCACAGAATGGCCTGGGTTGGAGGGGACCTTAAAGCCCATCTCATTCCACCCCCTGCCATGAGCAGGGATACCTTCCACTATCCCAGGGTGCTCGGAGCCTCATCCAACCTGGCCTGGAACACTGCCAGGGATGGGGCATCCACAGCTTCTCTGGGAAAATTGTTCCAGTGCCTCACTACCCTCACAGTGGAAGAATTTCTTCCTAACATCTAATATAAAACTACTCTTTTTCAGTTTGAAGCCATTCCCCCTCATTCTCTTCCTACATGCCCTTGTAATCATTGAGACACTCAAAATTCACTGTCAGCCACTTCTCTCCCTTTGGAGTTTTTAATTGTTTCCTGCATTTGAGTCAAACAAGAAGTGTCTCTCTTAATTTTTTTTCTTTATTTCAATATAAAACTGGCAAAATACAGAAAGAGCTTGGCTCTTCCACTATACTTTTATCGTTGCTCACAGGGCTCTCAGTCCTCAAACTGCAGAACAAAGCATGAGCCAGCACAAGAAGTGTTAGTGGAATCAAACCCTGAAATTAGACTTTTGGATAATGAGCTGACGTTTTCTGTCTCAAAAAAATAGCAAAAGAGAAAAACAACTCCTCCCTTCTGTCTCCCTATGTGCCCATTTTGGGAATGTGTACAATAAACAATTTCAGTTTCTCTTGCAACCTCAGAACACTGACCTCCAAGCAGCGCAGTGGTGATGGACCTAGAGCATATCAAGGAGCCAGATGAAGCTGCTGGGTTTCCTACCTGAGCTTTTCCTTGCCTCAGCAGCACCCATCTCTGGCAGTCTCCCGGCCAGCATACCAGAGCCCTGAAGGAATGGCATGTTTGTAAACTAAACAGGAAAGAGGAATAAGCCAGACACTTACATCACCTGACAGATGTCTTTCTCAAGCATGCAAGTTCATTTAAGGATTTTCCATGGCATGTGTTGACTCCAATCAATAAATAAATGAAAAAGTAAATAAAGAAAGGGGGGTGGGGGAAGAAAGGAAGGGAGAAAATAATGAGAGAAAGGGAGAGAACGGGTGTCATTCTCAACACGTTTTGCACCCTGTAAAAAGGAATTAAGTGACTCGGGCTCCCTGTCCCCCTTCTCCCTTTATGTCTGGAAGTGAGTCCTTCAGAAACACTATCGCTACTGGCAGCACAGCAACACGTAATAACATGGTAGCAACACATAAAACTGTCAGTCTTCAATGGAAATGGATGGCTAGGCTGAGGGGGTAAACAGACTAAATCAATTTGAACATGCATGTTAAGGACTGTGAAAGGGCAGAGTTTAGTGCTGCTAAGCTGGAAAACATTTGTCTCTGTCTCGTTGTATTTCACTGCCATTCAGCGGCATCCACCCACAGACCGCTCGCTTGGCTCCAGCCAGACTCCAGGGCTGATTAATGGCAGCTGGAGGTGTCCAGTAATTTCCTCACCTAATAATAAACTACGGCCCAAAACAGGGGTTCCCCTCAGGCCCACATTTAACACAGCTCTGCTCACTACCAGGAGAAAGCCAATTACCCCGTGTCTGCTCTCGTCTTTGAGGCAGTGCACATTTAAGTGGCTTTGGGAGGTTATGCGGTTGGCTTCGGGCACATCATCTTTGTCTGTGGCAGGGGAAACAAAGCTCGGGAAGAATCTGCATCACTCTCATGCAGGGATCATTAAGGGGAAAAAGAAAAAGAAGCAGGGGAGAATGTACTTTTTGCAATGGGAAAATAGTCTGTTCCAACAAATCTTAACACCAACATGACCTTAAAAACAGAGGGACTTTCTTTGTCTTACCCTAATCCCAGGGTCACCAACACACACAATTATGATTTCAGTGGCTGAGGCTTAAGCAATCAGTCTGGCTCACCACTTCCTACCCAAGGGTGCCCAGTAAAACATTTTATATGAAGACACATCCTCAACAAGAACTTTTCCAGATTTTGTTAGCAATTAAAGCAAAGCCTTGTTACTGAAAGAGTTGCATGGATTTGTGCAGTCAGTATTAGGCTACAAAGACAGTATTGTCTATCTGGGATATCAGATTAGTTACATAGTATCACCCTTACATTAGTAACTTATTGGTTTAATAACCAATCATTTATACAACATGAGGAAATTTTTTTTTAATTTTATTTAGGTGAGGAACTTCTCAACTGCTGTACAGTTACCTGAGTGAATAAGGGATACAGATATAGCTGTAGATAATTGATAGTAGTATTGAGAGCATGAAATGCGTTATCAATCCTTTAGTTGACAGCAATTTAATATACAAACATGCATGCAAAACACAGGATTATTCCCTGTGCACCTAGAATACCCCCTTATAGCCCAATCCTCCACAGTCTAGTACTATCAATATCAAAAATACTGGAATAATATTCAGTTTCTACTCTCCTGCAACAAGAAGATGGGAAAGCTGAGTATCCCAGTTTCTTGGTGAATGGACAATTGCAAGCAATACAGATGCCAATGTTTTTGCAGTAGTACTTCCTCACTATAGGAACAGGATACACTGGGTGCCAAAAAGGAAGTAAATCATGTCCCACACTGTTTGACAGGTTCTATTAATACCTGCGATTTGTGGTGTCTGTCAAATTTTGAAAAGCAAAAAAATGCATATGCCTGTGTGCACATGAATGTGCCTCTCCACAGGAACAAATCTAATTAACATGTGGACACTGAGGGAAGACTGTCAGACCCACAAAGGCCATTGCTGGCAGTGTCTGGTCACACAGGCAACTGCTGGCACTAGGGGATTAAAAGGTAATATAATGATTTCTTCAAAAGTCTCATGATAGCTTGGGAGGAAACTGATTTTCCAGACATCTGTGCAAATGGATTTTCCATTCTTTTCAAAGATTTTCTCCTATCCCTCCCCTGTCTTCCCTCCCCAAGGCACAGATCATCAGGAAGAAATTGAAAACAGTTCTGGACATTGTTTTTATGCTATCCCTTCTAGAAAGAGATAATGTAATTTCTGCCACAGATGTCACTACCTATAACTTTGCAGTGTACTAGAAACTGAGTTAAGAAAAACAGTGAACAAGAAAACAAATGTAGATATGGAAAGAAATACAATTAGGAACTGGCGGTTTTAATCATGTTAAAGCCATTCCCTGGAGGTGCTTGTACTAACCGGTAACTTATAAGCAAGGCCAACTTCAAGAAAAGCTTTTTAAAGTGTGAGAGGAGAAATTATGCTTATATTTGTCTTAGGAACAAGCAACTATGACTCACATCACGCAATTAAGTGGCCTCCTCATACAAATTGCAATAATCCCATTTTAAGAAGTTCCAGAAGGACTCATATCTAATTAGCAAATGAGCTGTATAATTAGCATCGGCCATATGATAACTCAGCCTAATGAGCGCTGTAACATTGCCAAAAATATACAGTTGTGGTGGCTTGTTATGAGCACTTCCAATATTATGTTTTATGTTAAAGAGCAATAAATACTGTTCTCTATATATTCATTATACGTTTTACATGTCTCTGTATCACCTTTGCAATGCCTCAGTTCTGTTCTTAGGATTCTCAGACTTATTTCCTACCTGAGTTTCACAAGGGACCTTTGCACATATATCAGATCATGTTCTGTTCATTTCATTGGGAAATTTTGTTTGGAAATGTGGAATTTCTTCCTCCTAACAATGATTAGAAGTTATTACCATGGACTTTCATTTTTTTTCAGTATGCATGATCTTAAGAAATGGCAGGCTTGTGGTGTGCTTTGGGGTCAGTAGTAGTCAGGAAATTAAAAAGACAAAAAGTGGTAGAGAAAATGAGTTTTGTAAAGAGTTTCTGTGCATTCAACAGTCTGTGAGGCAATAGAGCACAAAATAAGACAGAGCTATAGAATAGTCATTCACTGTGGCTATGAATCTGAGATATTATCACTGATATTTCCTGCAGTTTTATTTTAAAAAGGGGGGAGGAAGAAAAAAACAACCCCAACATTTCCCCACAAAAATTCCAGTTATTTTCTTTACTACCAGTAGTATTTATATAACTAAAATACTCCCAAATGCAAAACTTGCAGTAAAAGTTCTGGCCTGTTAATCTTACATACACTGAGGAGACTCTGTGACAGCTGAACAACTGCACGTAAAATTCAAGCCTGATTTACTTTCCTCTTCACCATTTCCTGGGTTTATAAAATATCATGTTCTTATGAAATTACTTAATTAAGTCAGATCACAGCTGCCATGTGACTTTGTACACAGAAAACATGGATCCAACTACCACCACCCCCATCTATTTTGGATGAACAAGAACATGCAGCGATTACTTTTAATCAGACAACATGCCTGATCAGTGCATAAGTGAACCCAAAATTGAGCACAGCCATATCTGTAGCTGGTTTGATAGGCCATGTTAAGTCCTCCCTATAAACAAGAGACAGTTTATGAGAAGAGTAACATCATCCATTACACCAATTGCTCTTTTGGAAAAAAAACCCTTCCAGACACAAAAGCCCTTAAGATCTTATGAGGGTTTTTTTCCCCCCAAAAAAAATCTATCCAACTAATAAAATCTGCTTCTCCCTTCCAAGCTTTTCTCCCCAATATCCTTTAAACACCATAGCTGTAACAACACTGTGCTTTTCTATACATCTTCTGTCTCCTTCTTCTCTATGAAATGAAATATAAGCTTCAGATCTGCAAAAAAATGGTTGTAAAGCTACTCCTGCACCCATATTAGAATCCCATCTGAAACATCTCTTTTGCCACAAGGACTGCTAAAAACAAAGATTGCTGATGTGCTGTGACAGCTGCTTTGCCTCTCACTTCAACTGTTGGTTACAAAAAGCCTGAAGAAATTGCTTTTTCATTATTCTTTTTTCTGGTTTTACATCTGGCCCAAAAAGTCTCTGGCCCATTACCTAGGTTCCTAAGCAAAATAACCAAACAAATAAATAATATTAATAACGGTAGTCTGGGTGTGAGCTGTGGAGTCCCCACATGGACTATATCTTATATGACCTGCATCTTTTTTAAGGAGAAAAAAATTAGTGTAAATTAAAGACCTCTTTTATCTGAATCCTGGATGCTTCCAAACAGGAGGAAACAAACTTTAAAAGGCAATGGCAGAAAAATAAAATTGATTTGCTTTAGGGAGGTTGTATGAACCTCACTTGCAGTACAGTCCTTCTTCAGGTTGTACATACAGACTGTTTAAGAAAATTTTCTTCACCTACAGCAGAAAAGCACATGCACTCTTCTGGAGATTTTTGTCCACAAAAGAGCTGCTTACTTCAAACTTGATCTAAGGTCAACCAGAATTTTTGATCAACTTGAATAAGCACAGGGTTCCTTGACAATTTTAATGGAATTACGGAGGAAGTGACCTTCAGGTTTAAATAGTGTTTTCTGCTTACTCAGGAGAGCTGAGAGGTGACAAAACCTTGCCATCGAGTTGAATCTGCCCCAAAGAGGGATGCAGGCTTACATTTGTTAGTTTTATGTAGTGAGGCTCCAGTTTACAAGCCAGCTTTTGAACCCAGGGCTCTCAAAACTGGGCCGTGCTCGCAAGGGGCTGAGCTCTTTCATGACCTCCCCGACTCCTTCAAACGCATCTCCTGAGGCCACCCCACCGCTCCCTCTGTGCCAAGACCTGTTCCCAGAGCACAGGGGGAGTGAACAAAGTCCAGAAGAAAAAGGAAAGCTGCTCTCCTATCAGAGCCTCGGCTTATCTCAGCAGCTCCCTATTTTAAACTCGATTGCAAACGATATCTGTGATCAAAGGGCCAGAACCCTGGAGGGGCTTAGGCGAACAGCGTGGTGGCCGCAATTCTTCCCCAAGATTTGTAAGCAGGAAAGGACTTTTGACATGAAAGACAGTTTAAACAGCACAAGAATAGCAATAAACCAGCTGTAAAATGCTTAACATTGCCCTTGAACTAATGCAAATTGTTCCAAACAATTTTCTTTTTCTTTCTTCTTTCTTTTATTTTCTTTTTTTTTTTTTTTTTCTTCTATTCCTTTTTGCAGTCTCTGGGTGCCCCGCTGGGACATTTAAACAGTCACATGCCCACCGTACAAAAGCCTATGTAAGTGTGGAAATACAGAGTACTAATGTGTTTAGAATAAGGGAGCCAAACAACAGCCACAATTCAGATCTGCTGCCTTTCTCTCTTTTGTTCGAGAAAGTGTTCATTAATGACAAGCTTGTTTTGGATATTGACTGAGCATCCAGACAGAAATGTTGAAGAGTAATTTATTGGCTTAAAATACTCAATTAAGCTATTGAAGAGATAGTTAACGAAGTGAGTAAAATCCTGAATGTTCTGAAAGTAAATTAGTTGGGTCACTGAATATTTTAGATGTTTAGAAAATAGCAGTATTTACTGTCTAAACTTCAGCATTATTAAAGAAGTGTTTACAGAAATGATGTTTCAAGGGCATGCTCTCTGCCTACAGAAATTATACTACAAGAGATTACAGAGCCCTTTAATGTCATCTTTAAAAGGGTTGTTTTCTTTTTCTTTTACCATATGAATGTATTGTAGATTTTAAATTTCAAGCAATGACACCTATCTTGATCACCAGCAATTAGTTATGATCATTTAATAAGTTCCAATATGGAATAAATTAAATAATCTTGTAGTAATTAGAGATAGGAAAGATCAATGAGATCATCACTTCCATTTCCATCATTTTTGAGTACTGGGACATCTCTGTAAGGCAGATTATATCAGATTTTAGAAGAAAACACCAGTAATTAGAAGTTAATTTGTTGGTGTTCATGTATGTGTGTTTAATAAATTAAAATTCTCCACTATATCTGTTCACTTATTTCTACTTCTTCCTGACAACACTTGTTCCTTTGAAACACTTTCTTTTTTCCCCCCCTCAAAAACATTTCATTCCTCCCCACTGTTTCTCAGGTCATGTACAAAAATCTTATCAAGAAATTAAGTATATTGATCAAACATGGTATATTTAAAAGAGCTCTAAGGTATACATTTACCTTGGGTGGAAGAATGTGGAATATAACTAAAAACTTAAAAATTATGTCCTAATCAACAGCCCTGACTGGGGGTGGGAAAGGTGAGGGCAAAGTCTGTGCTGACACATGAAAAATACACACTAGAAATAAAATAATTAAAAACAGACAAAGAAATATTTTATGTAGATTTATCTGCAGATAAAAGGTCTTCAAATTGAAGAACTTAAGTTTAAATTCAGGGAAGTTTGCCAATCCACCACTGTATTCATAACTTTATACTGTATTTTAAATCGTAGGACAATCAGGCTCAGAAAAGCCCATGGTTATAGGCACTTTTACAACTTCTGTATGTCAGTTTTCAATTTCCCTCATTTCCATTAATTATCAAATTAGCTTCAGAATGATGTGGCAAGAAACACCACCATTTAAACTCTTCAGGTGAGGATCAGAGGACTATGCATCCATGGCCAGAAATACATGAGCTTTCTGAGCAGCCTAGGAAGTGCCCTCAGGAATCCATATCCCAGGACATCCAGCTGTATTTCTTCATTCTCTGGGGGTTTCTCTGTCTGAGGATGACAGGATATGCACTCCTGCTAAATCTGAACAGCGTGGGAACCTCTTCAGCTCTTATTTCTGGTGATGCTGTAGCCATTCACTGACCATACCAAGCACATGGGTCTCGAAATTATTTACACTAACATTGTTTGAGGTCCTGTGTGCAACCACAAAGAAAAGCATCTAAAATCTTTTCAGCTCCCAAATATGATGCCAATGAAATATAGTTGGTGAATATTTTCTGTTGAGGCACACATTAGTGTTACTTTAATTCAAGTGACCACGTACTCAGTAAAAATCTTCTATTGTTTTATTTCATGTAAAATTTCAATTACGAAAAGCTGCAAGCATTTACTGACTTTCGTTTTCTTATTTTGCTTCCCATCATTTTTATTTCACAGATACATGATGAAATAACTATTAAATTTGCAAAGTTTTATGGCACCTCAACCAACAATCAGGGAAAAATAACTGCTTGGCTTTGTCTCTGTTTTCCTTAAGACTAATTTCTGCAAATGTTAGAGGTTAATAACACTTATTTCATCCATTGCTTGAATCTAATAAAAGCAGTGGGGTATAACGTTCTGTAAAACCAGGCAATAGAGGAAATAACACTAATGTTAACCTCCAACATAAATGTAGTGGTAATTGCCCTGGTCTACTTTTAAAATTAATGCCTTTTGTAGTCTCCCAAGTGGCACTGAAAAAAAAAAAATTCCTATGTTCTAGGCAGCCACCAGTTTCCCAGATAGAGAGCACTCTGTGTTATCCATCCCTTGTTGTGCCATACTCCACAAAGATGCCACACAAAGGATTAACACCTTATTATAGACGCAGGAAGAGCAGTCCCTGGTAGCTGCCTTAAATGTATGTCTTTAAAATGCAGAGACAGCTTTCTGCCAGAAAAAAAGCATTTTGTCCACTCCTCTTCTGCCCAAAATTTAAGCAGAATTCGTCAGAAGGCAGATGAGGTGTCTTTCATTAATTCATAATGGCATGACTATTCTGTTTTATCCCAATAGTATTTTCCTTTTAAATGGGCTGTTTTTAAAATTGCCTTTTATAGTTTTCAGGATAAACCTGCGTGTGTATAAATACGGAATGTTTATAAATACTGTCATTATCTCATATTTATTTATAAATACTGTCACCTCAAAATCTCCCCTGACCTGAGGGAGACAGCTCCAGTCTGTGTGTGCTGATGCCTCATGTGGAAACTAGAATCTCACAAATATTCACAGAATTATTCTCAGCAGTAATTTTAATTTCCAGTTGTCTTCGAGCAGGATAGGAAAGAACGTGACACCCACAGGTCAGGGCCACGACTTGGTAGTTTCTCACCTACAAATCTCCTCAGCTAATCCTGAGAATTATATTCCATTCTGTTGTATAAACACAACCTTTTAGAGCCACTTCATATCCCTTCCTGGTTTCCAACTTTCCCTCCACAAGAGCAGAGAACTCCCATATCCCAATCCAACAGGAATATTCTGGAGGCAAAAAGTCTCACATAACACCACTTGGGAACTGGATAAAGCCCGAAACATGTCACTCCAACTCTCTGTACACTTCTTTGGTTTATTGTCCTTTCTACCACTGCAGTTTCCTGAACACTCAGGAGATAATATTGGGTTGCAATGATGCTGTTGTAGCTTTCTGAGCCTACCTACAGCTCAGAAGGAATGCTCTCTCATTCCTCCCTTAGGCTCTGAATGATTAAATAATGCTCCAATTCAGTTAAATTCAAAAGTATCACGCTCTTACCACATATTGAAATTCTCCAGAACAGTTACTGTACTGTACTTCACTTCCTTCAAAATCCTTCTTACTACCTGTCAGGACCATTAGACAGTCAAGAGTTCTGAAACTCCAAGATTGTACTTGGTGGGTACAACCTAATGACCAATGAGGATGATCAAGGCTATTCTTATTAGGAACTAGTATCTTGTTACTATGGATATTAATTAGTAGAAAGAGAAAAAGTGGAGTGCAGGATGGTGGTGATTGTAATCACATGGGAAAGGAGTTCTGGAGATGATCTTTCAAGGAATTAAAGAAAATGAAAGAAAAAAACCATATAGTAATGAGAGAAAACAAAAATAACACAGAGTAGCTGGTAACTTCTGCAGGAAGGCTAAAATTTGAAAAGAAAAATGCCAATGAAAGAGATTCTGAGTTGCATATCCAACTTCTCTGAGGGACTTTGGATAGACAAAATGGAGTCAAAAGTCAAAATGGAGAAACGTGTCTATCCCTCCATTCCTCCATGGGCTACCTGATACAGAAGGAGACTCACACTGTTTGCTGTGCTGCCACACTAATACTCTTCAGACGCATTACATTCACTAAATTCTTTTCTAATAAGGCAAGACAGCAGAGTTCTTTTCTCTTGACATTTATGAAGCCTGCAAAGTGGAAACAATCAGTACTTTGTCAACACCTGACATTTAGCCTGACCTTTTTTTCGTAATTGTATTAGAAGGCTAAAGTAGACCCCAGAACATTTGGAAATGAGCTGGATCTATAAACAGTAAAACATACTTCAGTCTACTATGCTCAACTGAGCCAGTTCAGAGTGGATTCCTCAAAATTTAGCTGTGATTTTCACAAAAGAGCAGCATTGTAAGGCAGCTTTTTAAGGAAATGGACCTGAAGGTGTGTGCATGAAATAGAAGTACAAATGTAACCTTTCCATCCCCATCCACACAGACTTACTTTTCTATCTGAATCACAATTTTCTGACATTTTCTGTATGGCATAGCTCTTCAACACAAGACAAAGATAAACTGCACTAGAGGGAAAAAAAATCATTTGGGCTGACTGATTTTATGATATTCATCTATGTATTTTGCTTCTTTCATTAGTTCATCATATTTGGAGATCTCCTGCAAGACAGATTCAAGTGGAAATGTGACATCCAATAGCTACATTATATACAGGATGCGATTAAATCTGTCTGCAGAGGAACAGCAACTCTCATCCTCATTGTTCTCACAATATAGGCCATGTTAGGGCACAATGCAGGAATCATCCCTCTCTACCTCACAAACCTTTCACT
>WEKY01003950.1:0-31040 GCA_013390045.1 Picathartes gymnocephalus | reverse complement strand
ATATATATATATATAAAAAACAAGACAAGATAAACAACAACAGCAACGATAAGAAGAAAACCCAGTAACAGCCTTTTCCGGCCCAAGCATTTCCCCTTTGGTGTATTTACGACGACAACCGATAGGGGGCGCTGTACGCTCGTGTCGAGGCGGAGGGGCTGCCATGACTCCCTGGCGGCTTCAGGTGCGAGATCGGGACCTCCCTGGTGCTGATGGCAGCCCCGATGAGAGAGGGAACAAGGGTTGACTCCCCCAGGCACCCACGCGAGCGGTGATCGATCTTCGGCACAGCTAACGGCAGCCGGTACACGCTGGGAAGGGAGGCGGCTTTACCGTGATGTCGCACTACCGCACAGAGAAGAGGTCCGACGGCCGTGCTGCAGCTTCTGGCGGCCCTCCATGCGCCGGTTCCGGGAGGGGGGCGGAGGGAATGATTTCCCCAGGCACCCACATGGACTGTGCTGGCAGCCGACGACGTCCCGGCGAAGTCAATGAAGCAGCCGGGACTCCCTTTCTTTCTTGAAAGCAACAGACCCAGAAGCTTGAAAAACCACTGCGCAGGAGAGGTCAAAGGCGGAGAAAACCCACACGACCGTCTCTGCTCCCAATGGGCAAAGACTTCCCACCTTCGGCTAAGAAAATGCCAAAGTAACTCTGACCCCTCCCTCCACCGCCACTCCCCCAAAACCATTACAACGGTATGCTAAGGCCACGTCTTTTGTCTCTGGATCGCTGTCCATTCACCATCTCCCTGACAACAAATGGGAAGAAAATTCTCGGGAGGAAAAAGAAAAAAACCCCAAAAAACTCCAACAACCTAACCCCCAGCAAACACAGCAAACATAAAGAAGCTGGATATCCTCTGCTAAATCAAAAAAGGGGAACGACTGTATGGACTATACCCACATAACCTGGACAATGGACAATATCTAGAAAACACGGACGCATTTCCTGATCACTTGAAATTCCAGCACAGTCTTCAGGAAAAAATATCTAGTAGCACCAATGGGATATAAAGGCCAGAATATTAGGATCCCAATATTATTTACTTTTGTTGTGTCTTCATTCAAAGTGTGTCTGCAAAGATTTTTAAATGTTTTGTTTGACCAACAGTGATGTATTATAACTGTGGTTTCATCCAAACAGAGAATATAGAATTTAGATTCTACCCCTGTAAAATCTTCTTTCACTGACAGAAACATGTGAAAGGAATGAGGGACTTGTCTTTACAAACAAACTGTGGGTCTGCTGGTAGATAAACCTAGCACTGAGAGATAAAAGAAACAATAGGAAGGATTCCACTGATTGATGAATGGAATGAGGGAGATTTGTCTTTACAAACCAACTGTGTCTACTGATAAATAAAATTGGATACTGAGAGGTGAAAGAAACAATGGGAAGAACCATGAATTCCAGGAATTAAAAGAAAAAAAATTAAGGGGGGGAGGGGGAGTATACATTAGAAGGGGATCTTAGGCATTAGGCGTTCCGGGAAGTCTGTACCTCTCAAATACCTCAGTCAATGGGAAAAGAGAGAGGGAACTGTGGCCGGGAAATTATGATAAAAAGGAGGCTGCGTCCTCCAAAAATTTGAGAGGTCCCAGGGGAAATGCCCCATGGCCTCTCCCTTTATTCGAGTAAAGTAAAAGGACTCCTTTGTCTCCTTTTTGGACATAAACCTCTGGTGTTTGTGGATATATTTTCCTAACACATGTGTCATCATCCATGTAAGAAATGCAGATACTATTTGATACAGGAATATTAGAAAGCCATGCAATAGAAGAATATATACTCCTACAGTCACTAAACAAATCCGAATTCACAAGCCATTCAGATCAGATATTTTTCACAAGGAAAAGACCATGAAATGTCTTTTGAGTATTTGTATCAAAATGTTGCTAAAATAGAATCACAGAATCAGTGAATCACAGATTCACAGAATGAACTATGTTGGAAAAGACCTTTAAGATCATCTAGTCCAACCTGTGACCTAACATCTGCTCATCAACTAAACCATGGCACTGAGTGCCATGTCCAGACTTTTTTTAAACATGTCCAAGGATGGTGACACCATAAACATTTCTTTATATTTAACCCTAACCTTAAATTGTTGCTAAGCAGCAGTTTTGCCTCTTCAGAGCGCATGGCAATCCACAAGGTGCTTAAGACACATCGCCAAAATACTTCAGTCTCAACATTTATGCCTTGCACAGCCTCAAACACTACTCTGTTTCCATCTTTTCCATCATTCCCCACTTCCTTCAGCCCCCTTATTTTCCCAGTCGTAAGTCTGTTCTGCGAGTGTGATCTGAAAGTGTCATCTGGAATGCTAATGGCCTTCAAATTAAATTTCCCTGGCATAAAGACAACAGCTGCCCTGCAGTTTCTTTCTCCTGTAGTTCTTTCTGCCCTAACAGTACAGGCTGCATTGAAGATGAGAATTATCACTATTCTGCTTTTACAATCCCTCCAAGGCTGTTAAGGAGAGTCAGGGAAAGGCACAAGTAGGTAGCAATGCAACACCCAGATGTGTATTTTGGGGCCCAGGATTTCATCTCAACCTGTAATATACACATGAACCGTCACAGTTTAAACCCGAAATACAACTGTTCCAAATTTTTGTAAGTGGAAATGGGTCTAGAGAGAAGACCCTAAAAACCCTAATAAACCAAAATTACTTGAAGCACTTTTTGCTCTTCTGTGCACTTGTATGATATTATTAGCATGCTCTAGTTAGACAAACATGACCTAAGTCATACTGAAATATAAGTTATAAGCAAGATTTTCCAGGCAGGTGTGTTCCACATCTCAGTTGCTTATTGAAAGGCCAAGAATGACTACTGCAACATTTGTAGCACACTCCTGGGGTCTCAGACCAATTTGAAGAAAGGACTTGTACACTGAAGATACTGTACTAGGGTAAATTTAAATTTTAATCTTCCTTGCATTAGTCATATGAACGAGAGGCTGGCCAGTATACTATTCCTTCTTTAAGAGGACTAATTGACACAAATGTCTTAGACAAATTTCTTCTTCTGTTTGTTTTCACTTCATTTTGTACAGAAAAGGTTCTAAACTAGAATAATAGGCTTTTAAATTTTGTTATTTAGTTTTTTAAACACTGGTCCTTCCCATAAAAAGGAAAAAGACCAAAAAGGTTTTGCTGAGATGGGTACTGCTTATCCTACATGCCAAAAGTGCAAAATCCAGAGTTTTCTAACAACAGAAAGAAAAGAGTGACAATGAAGACAGTCTTGCCAATCACAATTGAAGAGAACAGTGAATACAAAGAGGAATATAAGAATATAAAGAAGAAACCATGCCCAGCCCTGATTCTCTTGGTATCTCAATGATCAATTAGCAAATCAGTCCAGTTTGAAATAAAATTGGAAAAACTACTTGCTCCATAACAAGTTTTTGCTAGCAGTCAACTTTTATCTATAATAAAAATTGTCTTCAGGAAGTATCTTCCTGAATACAATACTTCCTGCATTCAGGAACCACTAGGCTTGCTTAGCACTGCTTTTTCTTAGCAAGCTCTGGTAACATGCTCTGAACTGATCACTGTTGAGCACCTGTAGCTGCTCGGTAGAGTGCACTGCAGCATATGCTTTACTTTCGCTCTTTTACTAAAGACAGTTTTCTACTCTTAATGCATTATCTTTCAGCATGACTTCAAACCAGCATTATGTTTGCAATTTTGAATGGCTTTTAAAAATATATGCATTTTAAGAGGTAGCAATGAAAGGAAAACTAGTTAGTAATACTCAAGAACAAGACATTAAAATATTTTAAACTGCTGGCATATTAGTATTTTGAAATGTTGCCTTAAAATTTTAACTTTACAACTTTAAAATCTACCCTGAACTGCAACTGACACAGAACCTCAGGAATGAGGTTCCAGAAATTAATTCTTCCCATTTGATTGCCATGATGGTACGGTAAGTTGTCACGTTTTGGAGCAACTGTCTATATCCAGCTTGCTCCTTTTGTCAGTCAGTAATGAATGAGAGCCATAATTAAGCCCTTGACACCTAATCTATGTATATTTCAGGCTAGATATGTCTGTATTTTGAATGAAACATATGAAACAGATAAACTGCTTACAGTAAGTCCAGTGGAAACAAGGCCCATGATGTTATCTTAGAATGAATTAATACATGTCTACATTTAGTGTTGTCTAACCTGTTTCTCCCCTTCAGGTGAAATACTGTGATTAAACGATGCTTGTATTGTCTGTTCTCTCTCAACAGTCAAAGCAGAAAGAACAGTCTTCACTTCATGCAACCTGTAGTCTGTTTTCTGTAGATCAGCTTCAACCTGGGACAGAAGGAAGAGGGGGGCAGCAGCAGATGTCAGTAGCTCAAGGACAAAGGGATGGAGAAAAGAAAAGGAAACTTAAGGAAGGGAAAGGGAAAGGGAAAGGGAAAGGGAAAGGGAAAGGGAAGTAAAAAGAAAAAGAAGGAAATGAAGGATAATTTAAAATAAAGCACAGGGACTTAAGCACATCCCTTTTGGCTCTATCAAAAACTGCCTTAACAGACAAATAATTTAGCCTCATTGTCTTATCTTCACAATGTGAAATGGAAAATGCTGATTTATCTCTCTCATGTGTTCACATGCTACAGCTATTGATACCTATGAATAATTTTGGAAAGACAATGATAAAATAAAACACTAGAGTAAATGCCAGCACTCTGAACTTCACAACCAAGTGTTTTCTATGTACCTGTGAGTTCAGGGCGACTGGGCATTGAGAATTGTTAGACCATTGTGTAATAGGCTCTAAACAATAAAGATGTATTTAATTTTTCAGAAGCAGAAGTTTGTATACTACACAAAATAGTTTTTTTTCTACACAAAAACACCCAAGAGCTTTTCAGGACTAATAGTCTTCCCTTGATAGAATTCAAGTGGTACTGTGATCTGAAATTCTGTATGCCCTGAGGCTGCTCTAAGAGAGATCTTTCTTCTTTTGCTACAATCACAAGGGAAAAACATCTCTCAAGCTGACTTGATTACATGGAGAGGGAGAAAAGGCCACTATTAGAGATTGTTCATGAAAATTAATCTGGTGTCTGATAAAATACATGCGATAAACTGCTGTGCACAATACAGAATTACTGTTTTACAGATTTTTGAAAGAAGCTTAAAGACATATTTCCCTGAGAAACACCATGGTAGGAAGACTCCATAGCTCTCTATGCAATAGATGATTCTTAAACAGTGTTAATTTGAAATTCTCACCTCCTCTCTTGATGAAGACAGGCTGTGTGTTAGATCCTCTGATTTCTGATACCATTTACATTCAGCATTCTTACAGAGCTGCTGCCAGTTCAGTTCTGTTTGCATTTTACCCTGTTTCAGAATCCATTCTCGCTCAGCTGCCAGAGACAGTTGTTGTTTGGACCTATGATACACAGAACAAAGCTGTTGATTTCAGCAGAATAAATACTAAGGATGTTTTGTGGATATTTTGTTTGTTTGTTTGTTTGTTTGGGTCTGGTTTTCTTTTGTTTAATCCAGCTTTGTTTATTGTCCTCATCTTCTTTCCTTGTTCTACAAGGAAATTTTACAAATTACCTATTTTATTTTATTCTCTTCTACTCTCAGCATTTTACTGAACAAAAGCATTTTAATTGCTTAGAACTCAGTAGTCTCTGAGGGTCCATCTGTATGAATATTCAGCTTTGGAGGTCACCTCAGCTCAAGTGGCATAAACTGCCCTTCAATATCAATACTGTTCTCAGTACTTCCATCCAGAGCATGTTTCTGTTTTGCTGATATCAGAAATGAGATAAAAAAGAGCTAGGAATTAAAATTACTGCATTGTGAGGGTAAAATTTCTAGGCTAAAAGGCTGCTGCATTTGCATACCTTGAAAACACAGTGTAGATAGAGATAGAAGGTGCGAGAATTAGAAACAGTATTAGAGATCTCTAATCAAGAACTCAAGCCAGAAAATTGCAAAGATCAAAGGTTTCTTCTGAAGTGCCATCAGAGTTTAAACTGCATTACACAGAGTAAGCAACATGGGTAAATTTACATTTAATAAGTATACATGCAGTTGTGGTTCTTTTGTTCCTGCTGAATGAACAGCAGTTGGTCATGCAATCTTTATAGTCAAGACTGCAATAGGACAAAGTGGTTTCCGATCCACTACTGCATCAGCGTCCTTTAAAGAACACCCAAGACAAGTAAAGCAAACCAGACACTAAACTCCAATCATGCAACATTCAAGATGCAGGAATCCATGGATACCATTAATGGCCAGGTAACCTTCTGCTACCCTGAAGGTAAAGTTTATCGGCAGAAATAATTTATTTTATTACACAAAAACCAACACAGCTGGAAAAAAGATGGCAAACTTCTATGCATACAAGCCCTCCTCCTGAAAGCATGTCTGTTTTTCTCAATGGTACCAGTTGGTTTAATGTGAGTGGTTTTTTCCCCTCTACCTATATAACTCCATTTGTCAAATTATTCAGGTATCAATTACAACACCACTGAAGCAAGTGGACATGGGCATCAGAGAACAATCC
This sequence comes from Picathartes gymnocephalus, assembly GCA_013390045.1. Classification (NCBI taxonomy): domain Eukaryota; kingdom Metazoa; phylum Chordata; class Aves; order Passeriformes; family Picathartidae; genus Picathartes; species Picathartes gymnocephalus. The sequence continues at coordinate 24,499 of WEKY01003950.1, read as the reverse complement.
AAGTAATGCTGGATGATGATTAGTGAACAGTGCATATAAAGAGAATAGAGATTTTTGAAGAGTCAATTCCTCATTACTAGCCTTGGAAGGATGACAGAGGTCTTTCAAATATCTATATACAGTTCGTGGTTGCATAGGAAAAAAACCAGTCACCATGAATGCATGCCACAAATACCCATGCTTCCTGCTATCCTGGAAACAGTTCAACACATAGGTGGAAGAAAACAGCAAAAACAACAGTCATCTTTTCATGTGTTTCACACAGGAATGACTTTAGATTATAATGCACTCATTCATTCTGTGAGTAAAGGGTAACAGCTTAAAATAAGTTACCTTAACTTCATGGGACAGAACTAAGTAACCCTTTTCAATTGTCTGCTTGTGAAACTCACATTCTCTCTTTCTAATTCCGACATCAAATTCAGCAAGCACTTCCTACAAAGGGAGCAACAGATAACACTAGAACAATGGTACTGATGGAAACACTGGATTGTCTCAGACCTTTCAAACACTGTATGAGGAGTTTAATCATCGTATAATCTTTCTCCATTCTAATAAGAATCAGAATGTGCTGAATTAAACCTATAATTGGTCTATGGTAGGTGCCCTAACATGACTGGTACAGCAAAGGGGAATTTAAAGAAACAAATCAGCCAAACGGTCTCCTTTGCAAAATAAGATCAGATTTCATAACCACTGGGAAGAGAGGAGAGAAAACCCCCTTGTTTTACACATCGCCCCACCATCTTATAGATATTAAAGTTCAATTTCTTTCCAGCCATCTGAGCACTGGTAATATGTCAAAGACTATGCATTACAGAAAGAACTGAACTTTATTTTGACTTCTAGAGGAGAAGAAAAGTGCTATATCTACCCAGTGGAAAAAGTTATGAGTATTTTTTATTTCTTTTTTTTTTAAAACTTTTCTGAATATGTTAAATAAAAATCCTAGCAGAAGTTAAATGTATATTCTAAGCACATGAATAAAGGGATATTGATTATTATGTACAATCTACTAGAAGCTGTGAGGACATCCATCTTCTTATGTCCACATGCATATGCATATGGGTCTTTGGTGATAAAAATTTCACTGTTTCCCTGTAGTTTTGCAGAATGACAACAGAAAGAACTTAAGAAGTCACTATGAAATCACATGAAAAAAACTTAAAGGTACATCATTCACTAGTCTAAGCTTTTTGTTTACATTAAGCAAAACAATTCAGTACTATCAGAAGGGAAAGTTTTGGCTGAAGTCAAGAGGCCTTTAAAGTATATACCTGCAGCCTTACTGAAAAGTTGCTAGAAAAATACTACCATGTTTTCCACTCTGAACATGAAGTGACAAGAGGGCTGCTGGGAGACAGGATGCTATGGAAAATACTTATTTCCTCCCTCCCCTCCCTGCTCCCCTTATGGCCATTGAATTTTAATTTAAAGAACAAAAACAGTCATATTGTTTGTCATACTTGGGAAAACAAACAGCTGTTGTTAGAAGACTTTACATTTCAATCCCCAGTAAGAACAGTACTACAGAATGTACATTCTACTGTGAAATTCTCCCAAAGGAACATTGCAAGTTATTCCGGAACATTGCAAGTTATTCCAGAACATGGAAATTAAAGACACCAGTAAAGATACCAGCGAACAAGTATGAAATTCTTGCTTCACAACACCTGTGTTTTGTAAGTGCAAGAAAAACTGTCCAAAAAGAAGCCACAGACTTTCCAGAAAACTAAATGGTTACAATGAGCTTCCCATCCAGTGGCTAAACTGATAAAGTATTTTTAAAAAGTGTTTGACAGAAACTACTTTGATTAATTAAATTGATAAATTACAGTTGAAAACAAGAGAATGAGATCACAAGGAATTTTATCTAATGGATACAAAATCATGTTGGATTAGGAGGAATAACTGCAGGAGGTCCAGTTGCAAGCATGGAAGATGTGCTTCTTTAGTTGTAAGCATAAACAATGGAGATAACGTTTTTTCTTCTCCAGTGTGGTAAGAGAAATCATGTGTACTAGATGATGTAGCCTTATGCTTGTGGACAGCAGCTAATCAGCTTTATCATTACAGTTCAACCACAGAATGCACCATAACTTCCAAACCAAGCCCATTACCAAATATTCTTCAGGTTCTCATACTTATTCGGGTAGATTCAGAAACTGTCTTTTGGAAACCCATGAGAAAGAAAGTCCTGGATGAAGATTCGTTATTTCAGCAGGACTACTATACTGAGGGCATCGAGACTTGGACTGGCAAGTGCTGGGTGGAAGATGCAATTTCTTAACAATACCACTTCCATTTATATTATATATTGGTTTGGGTGACAGGTCAAAAATTAAGTGTTCTAGTTCTAATGACTAAACACATTCATACGTAAATTAGTAAAAGCAATTCCAGTATCAAATACATTTTTATACAAAAACAAAGAAGGAAAATTTTGTTGTTCTTTAAAGTTTGTTATATAGAAAGAGGTGGTATAATGCCTCCCTAGAGTATCACAGTTGAAGATCAAATTTCACTCTAGTAAGATGATCCTTTTATGATGAAATGATAGGAATACAAGAAGCAGAAGTGGGAAAAAAAGCACCTTGTAATTAGGAGTATGATAAACAGTGTACGTTTATCCATCTTGCCTAAGGCTACCTCTGCTTTCTAGATGCTGACCTTTCCTGTAGTTTCAAGGTTAACGAATTTAGCAGTGTGCTTACTACATAAAATAATCTTATGCAATCTCACATTACTAAACATATTCTTAGCAATTCCTTACAAGGGGCAGCTGTCGAACAAGCAAAGCAACAGCTACTACACAAGCAGGGCATAATTTTCTAAACTGTAATTACACATGTAATCTATTTTTAGATGAATAAAACAATAGGCAAAAAAACCCCCAACTTATACAGCTACAGCAATGTTAAACTAGAACATGCTAATTAAAAAATATAAAATTGAAAAATCAATTGCTAGATGGCACTGCAGCAACACAAGATTGCTTGTCCAACATTCTTATACCAGTTTCTGACATCAGCGTCTTCCAGTTCTTGAATCTTTTGTTCCATGTGAAGTTTCAAGTTCACATAATCCTCATGCAGATGATCTATGTGACTATTCCTAGAGCTGTAAACAAAAACAAATTTACATTAAAAAGCATGAGGATCCCCATGTAAAATTTTTTAAACAATAACACGTAACTATTAAGAGAAGATGCTATAATTTCCCAGAAAAAGAGTCACCATAACATCTTTTTCTCATAAATTAGTGGAAACCAATTATAACAGTATATGTTATTTCCCAAAACAATCCTTCAAAAGGTTAATTACATACAGAATATAGAGGATCTGCTGAAAAGTAGTGCAAGACCTCCACTTAAGTATAACTGAGTTCCTCCTCCTCTCAAAAATTTCTGTTACATAAGAAACAATTGCAAAACAAGGGCTGACCAGCAGAAATCTGACCTTTTAGATACATTTTAAAATTAGAAGCAGCTCTGTATCTTTTCCCCTCTTCTCCCAATATTTTTAATTGCTATCAACAAAAAAGTTTCTCTGAGATCCGGTGGAAGAATACCAGTAATGTCAGGATTTCAAACAAATCTGAGGAGCTGATATTGCTACCAAGACCAGTAAGTTCTCTAATGATACACTGAACCTTTGAAGCTCTGTATTAATCCCTTAAAGACTTAACAGGTTTGCTGCAGCCTCTCCCACAGTCAAACAAACCTAGATGGCTATAGTGCTGTTCTGCAGCCTTCTATTTACTTACAGGTTTTTTGTGTAGCTGAATGACCATTGCATTTGATTAGATAAGACTGATCATATAATACCTACAGAGACAAAAGTCTGAACTAAAACTGGAGAGTAACGAACAGCTAAATGCATATTCACTTTCATATTCTGCTAGACTGTTCTTTTAAATTTACACTTCACCTGAATTAATCTGAATCCTATAGCCAGCACTTATGCATACAAACCACATCTATCAGAAGTGCTGTCTCAGTATAGTCTAGACATGCACTTTTACCCCTCCCTTGTTCATTCGCAAACCCTTAAGGGCAAGGCAGATCAGAAGAATGATTGCTGTACGGTGATCAGTATCCAGCTCAGCCTGGCATAGAGGCAATTGCTGGGTTTAAGAGACTCAAACCCCTCCTTCCATTCCCAAAGGATATGATCCATGTAAAACTCCTGAACTGGCTTTAAATGAATTTGCATATGCACCACATTAACATCAATCATTTCGTAACCTTTGATGAATTCCAGAGTCTTGCCCAGATCACCCATAATAACTGAAAAAAGTTCTTTAAAACTTACCCAGCCATCTCTACATTATAAATGTAGTTTGATCCAGCACAGTTCACAGCACTTTACAACAATTACAACTTTAAGCAGAGAATAATCCCCGACTGTTATTTCTGAAGACAGTAGTTACATTAAACAAGAATTACGGGCAGACAGAACTCAATAAATAAGTATTTATTCCTTCCACCCTGCAAGCTGCCTTCTCTTTTATTAACAATATTAACTGCTGTGTCTAATTTGTCTGCTTTTAGTTTAAAAAGAAAATAACTAACAGAGAGCCTGTGCTTTTACAGGCAAAACCCTTTACTTGCTTCATATCCACCTCTTCCTATTGCTTATTCTCCATATTTACCTCATATCTAATTATAAATTCTGCAGAAGAAAAAACAACTTTGCTTTTAAGCAGTATGGGTGCTTTAAAAAAAATTGTTATTTCTGTTCAGCTCTCTCCAGAGATTTGGGAAAATCTCTGGAGTCAATACAGAGCTCAGTCAATACTGAGCTTCTCTCAGTGTACAGTATTATTCTGTGTCACTGGTTGCAGATAATCCCTTCTGAATAAGCACAGAGATGCAGAGAACAAATCAGACAAGCATGCCTTTCAAATTATGGCTTTTTAATCTCTTTAAATGAAAGAGATTTTCAGACCAGAAAATGTGATGCAATATCTCTATGCTGAAGGATGTCATAATTTAAATAACATTTTTCTTCGCAAACAATCTAGAACTCTAGAGAACTCTAATTCTCTAGGATCAAAAAATGAGTCACTGGTTGTTGGATGTGAGAAGTATAAAAACATTCAAGCTTGCTCTTCCCAGGTATACTGAGGAACAAACCCTGCTAAAGGACGCAATGATCTGATGGTCTTTCAATTCTGCTGGCTAAGATTTACATTTATCCCTAAGTTATTTAAAATAATGTTTTCTCTTCACATTCTGATTCTTGTTGACAATGGTCAAATCATGCTACCATGCACAGATAGTGTAAGTAATATCTTCTTCATTTGGGTAAGGAGAAGTAGATGACTGTTTAAAAAGTCACTATGGCGGACATTCATAAACAGTACTGCCTCCCTGCCTATAACATGCAACACAGAAAGATCTGCTCTTTCTGTATCACACTTTCAGCTACAGTTGCTCCAAATCCATCAGGTGGCTTCCACAGTTAAAAAGATTAACTAAATTTGATGTGCACATAGAGAGGAAAAGACAATCGAGTTTCGGCAGAAGACAACACTGCCAACCGAATGACCTGCTGGCAGGAAGCAAATCCCACCAGGAAGGATTCCATGGAGCGTCCTGGGGGTCAGATGTTCTGCAGAAAAGCAGATGACAGGCAGACTGTCGAGGTCAAATCCGTTAGATGAAGGCAGTAGAGAGGAGCACAAGATAATGCTTTGCACTCAGGGGCAGCACGAGAGAGGGCACTTAGCAGGAAGGATGCAGAAAGAGGCAACGCGTCGGGAGGTCCGAAGGACAACCTGCGGCACAACGGGGTGCTGTGCGACCGCACTGCCTTCTGATGGAGAAGTCCAGTCACGATTCGCCTCCTGACGGCACGAACCTCCACATCCCTCCGCTCACGGCTGCAGGCCGCGTATTTCTCCCGAGCCGCGGCGGGCGGGGCCGCGCCGCGAGGCGAGCCCGTCTCCATGGGGCCCGCGGCGCCACCGCTGCCGCGCCGCGCCGCCCACTCGCGACTGCGAGCCGGCCCCTCTCTCCCGCCCTCGCTCACGGAGGCAGCGCCAGGCCCCGTCTGTCGTCTCTCCTGCTCAACTAGCCGGCGCTTCTCGGTTCCTCGCATTGCATTCGCTTGCAGGCACCTGGCAGCGTATTCTCTCCTCCTCGCATTCTCCCCATTCCATGCTTACTACTCTCACACAGCAGACTCTTCTCTGGATCGTGTGAGCACGAGCACGCTCCTTTGCAGCCCGGGTCTCGTTTAGTAAGACCCCCTTCTCCCAAGACACAGCTAGTACTTGTCCCATACTCTCAGATTTCACTCTCTCGTTCACTTGTCTTCCTATACATTTTGTTTATCCAACTGTTTAGTATTAAACAATTTCTACTTAGTGCAGATCAGGAAGGAAACTCTTGGCCCCTTTCAAGTACAGCTGTTAGGGATGTGGACAAACCTCCCATCCTCTCTGAACTCCCACTGCATCATGTGAAAAACTTTAAAAAGCTTGTTAAACTCAGGCCAACTGCAACACGAGGTCATGCAGCACAGATAAACACATTCTGCTACCAAGGCACTTAAAAACTGTGTCCATTAACTAAACTGCCTTACACTGTCTAGGTGAGACAGAGGAAGATGTACCACATGAAGCAGGCCTAAAGCACGATTTTCCCTTAGTCACTCTAGATGACTTGCTTGTTAGGAAGTCATGAGGCAAACTTCCTGTAATGTTCTGCCACTTTTCTGTTTTTCTAGATCATATAAACAGCTTTTGCCTTCCAGAAACTTGAATGCTGCATCCCAATGATACCTGAAGTACACTTATTTAGAGAAGATAGAGTATTATCAGTAGTTCTTATATATTTTTCCTTATGTCATCAGAAGAGAATTGTGTGTCCTGGCCCCATACCAGTTAAAGAAAGAAGGGGTTTATTTTCACCAGTAACTATTAATGAAAATTAGAGTCAGAACTAACAGTTTGACTTTTGAAATAAAGCAAGTTACATTTAGCTAATTATAATTTCAGAATACTGCAATTATGAAAGGAACGTAGTCCTTTTATTTATATGAATCACCTCTAGTTTAAAATACAATAGTGAAAACCATCTTCAAATTATTTTCTACATCTGAACATACGAAAATTATAGTGCACGTCCCAGCATAATTTATATTCTGCAGTGGGCCCCTCAGAGCACTTATCAGAATCAGCACATCATAGGCGAATGTCTAAATCCATACACCATTCTGACTGCTGACATTCTTTATATCTCTATATTAGTCATTGCCTAACCTATCAACCGCATTATCCTTTGCAACCCTTCCTTACCCCTGCCCTCCCTTTCAAATTAGCTGTCATCTTCTTGAATGTACCTTCAATAAGCCCCTAGTCACGTAGTTAAATATATGTTAGTTCCCCAAATGAGTCATTGATGACTTCCAGTGATTCAATAGTGCCCCAAAGAGATAAACTTTAATGGTGAGTAAAAAAGACTACAGTCTACACAATGTCAATTCGGGGATTGATGTTGAAACCTGAATATACCTAGTCTGCAAGTGAATGGCCTAAATTCAGATAATGGGGGACAGTCAAAAACTGTCCCCCATTAGCAGTGTTGGTCTTAATGGCTGTATGTTATCTACTCAAAATAAACTGCATGGCCTTGCTCATCTTCACACATTAATGCAATGAATCCCTAAGCATGTACGAAGGGGTACTATACTTGAGTAAAACTGAACCAATAGCCAATGCAAACATAAAGTGCAAGGAAAAGAAAAAACTTCTAAGTCAATAAAAGAACTTCAGTTCCTGCTTTGGTATTACATTATTTCAGTAAGTAGGTTTTAAAATATTGGAAGCTATTAATCTGTGTTATACCATAGTTCTCAAAAGACAATACTGTATCCTACCCACCCTCTTCCAGTTAGAACCCTATCCCTGTGTATTTCCACATAGGTTATAGGAATCATATAGGAACCAATTTAGACTGGAAAAGATTTTTTTCCAAGATCATGGAGTCCAACTGTTAACCTCCAGGGGTGGTGACTCCATCACTTCCCTGGACATGCCATTCCAATGCTTGGCAACCCACTTGGAGAAGAGATTTTTCCTAATATCCAATCTAAATCTCCCCATGCACAAATTGAGGTAATTTCCTCTTGTTCTATCACTTGTTAATTGGGAGAAGAGACAGACCCCCACCTCGGTGCAATCTCATTTCCGGTAGTTGTAGAGAGTGCTAAGGCGTCCCCTGAGCCTCCTTTTCCCGGACTGAGTCTCTCCAGCTCCCTCAGCTACTGTCCATCAGACTTGTGCTCCAGACCCTTCCCTAGTTCCGTTGCCCTTCTCTGGACATGTTCGAGCCCCTAAATGTCTGTCTTGTCGTGAGGGGCCGAAAACCGAACACAGGGTTTAAGGTGTGGCCTCACCAGTGCCCAGCACGTGGGGCCAGTCACTCCCCTATATACTGAATTATGTGTGCTAGAAGCACACAAAAGAGTGGAGCACCTACTCCTGAATTTCCTAAGCCCCAGGAAGCCATAGGAGTGCTACTTTCTGTAGTGCACTTGAAAATCCCACCACAACTTTCATACATGCTAAATAGCAATATCAGCACACTCTCAGTTTTATAATCCAACATTTGTATGAATCGCAGCTGAGTCACAAGAGATTAATGCAGAAAGCTCATTCCATCCCGCTGTAAAAGGAGGAGTATGTTATGAAAGCATATTTGCAGGAAGTGCTCCCTCGGTAAAGGATGAGGAGGGAAGCCTGAGGGTTGTCTACATAATGCACAATATCACACTCAAAATTTCTAAGAAGAAAATAACGAAGCAAGGAAGGTCGTAAAAGTAATTCTCATAGGAGCAGACAATGAAGAAACTGTGATTGCTCCCGGGGAAACAGAAAGGGCAGCAGAGAACAAACCTCAACTGCGGAAACCCATTGATAAGTTGATGTCCACTGCTCAGGTCCTGTTCCTCCGCACAGCCAGTGCAGCATCCACCCCGGCAGGACCCAGCCCTGCGTTGCACTCTACGCAAGCAGCGCAAAGCTCGTGCTGATGCCTTATGAGGCCCCGCGGCCCCGCTCCGAGGCGGCGCCGGAGGCCGGAGCCCCTGCGCGGGAGAACCTGTATTGGACGGAAAGTCACTGCGGCGGCGCTAGGACCCAGCGCGCTCCCCGTGTGGCAGGGCGGGGCGAGCAGCCACAGAGCCGCCGCGCGGGAGCGCTCCCCAGACGGCGGGACCAGACGGGCTGGGGCGGGTCTGCGTGGGCACACGGGGACAGCGGGCTGCGGTCCGGCGCGAGCACGGGCATCCTCACGCTGAGGCGCGGGACGCGACTCAGGTACTGAGGCGGAGCCGTCGTGCGTGATGTTGGGGAGCGCTTGCCTGGCGCACGCGGACGAACGCCGTGGGGAGCGCGGGGTGGGGGGTCCGGAGCCGGGTGAGCCGAATCCAGAGCGCCGGGCTGACCGAGGGCGCTTCTCTGCGTGGGGCTCTCCGGGCCAGCGGATGTGCCCGAGCGCCGCCCAAGCTTTGGGCAAGCGCGGCGTAGGAGTCGCGGGTTCATCCCTTGCCTAGAGGCTGCGAGGGGCGCCGGTGGGGAGGTGGGCCCGACGCCGACTGTCCTCGCGTCCCCCGGCACCACCCCACGAGGGTCGGCGGGGCGGGGCTGCGTTTCTCCCCGCTTATGGGGCCAAGAGGGCTCATCTCTTCGTCGAGAAACCCGCATTGCCGTATGGGTCGCCCAGCGTCCTCATCGCCATCGGCCTGAAAGCGCTGTCCGGGCGCTGAGCGGTGCTGGCCACCGAGCCCCGCTCCATCTGCTACGAGAGAGCGCTGCCCCCGGCTTCCCCTCTGGCAGCCGGGTCACGCCTAGGCGCGTAGTGCCGCCGGCCTGAGGGCACGTACAGTGCCACACCGGTGGCTCGTGGGACACCCGCGAGCTCGGGCTTTCTTCCCACCATTCGTGGCCTCAGACCATTACTGGGCGACGAGGGTCTCCGCGAAAGCCTCGCCTCTGCGGTCCCTTCGCTACAGCTCACCTCCTGTTTCAGTGTCGAGCCCCGGGAGATAAATTTCGGAGTTCTTTGTCATAGAGGTGACCGTTCAGGTCGTCAGAGCGAGCGACGCACAATCTGAGGGACCGTTCCCTCATAAGGACGTCGTCGCAGCCCCGGGCATGAATTCCGTTACTCGGTTCAGCAAGCACACTAAGAACGATGGGGCGCCCGGGCGCAGAATCGCGCGGCGTCTCCCTGGTCTACGTGAGCATCGCCTGCGGCGGCGACCCAAGCGCTCCGCCCGAGCCGTCTCGGCTGAGGGCTGCGCGGGCTACGTGCCCGCCCCGGAGCGCCGCGCGAGCGGTCGTGGCCGTGGCGACGCCGCGACCGTCACCATTGTATTCCCAACCCCGCTCCATCCCCCGGCCCCCCCCGCCCCGCGCGGCAGCCGCCGCAGCCTCTGTCCAATCTCCTGGGAAAGAGCCTTTTTTTGATGCTGCTCGCAATCCACATGGAGGGGTCTGCGGCTTGCCTTCTAAGCAATTCTGTCGAGAGAAGAAAAAGCACACAAAGGAATTTCAGTAATTCAGCTTCCTCACAGGCGCAGACCGTTAGCACTAGTGGAAATGCACTCGTCTTGGGCAAACCGTTCAATTTAGGATGTCACAGAATAAAGTAATGTACGGTTTTGCAGTGTTTATTTCAGAGGAAGTGGTGTAAATCAGAATCTATTAGTACAGTACACCTCTTGTGGTTCAGTCACAAGTATAACTCAAGGTATATTATAGAAATAAAAAGGTGGCATTTTAAATTGTGACTGAAGTGGCAATTCACGTATCTCAGTGTATGACACCCTATTATGCAGCTGCACTGTCCAAAGTGATTGTGTAAAATGACACCTCTGAGCCAGACGATTTTTTCTCACTATATTGAGCTACTTGTGCTCACCTAGCTTGAGATACAGTGCATATGCATGTGAGCACTTTATATATTAGGGTAGTTCCATGGTATTCTGCAAAAATAAGCGCAGATGCCCAGTTGGTGACAGGACTAGACCCTTAACTAGTATTTATCTAGCTCTGTCACTTTTTGATTTTATACTAAACAATATAAGGACACTTTTCCACTATAAGCAATTGGCAAGCATTTCTGTTTTTCTAAAGCTTCAACACATTGCAAAGCCATCATAGCTGCAGGGTTGAAATTAATTTTCATGATATATGAAAATGAATTGTAAGTTGTTCCTAACTGAAGGTGGGGGTCTGCAACTTATTATTTTTGAAAGCATATGGAAAACAGTCAGATAGTTGCAATACAACTGCAGGCATGTTTGTCACTTTTCTGTTTACACAGAAAGGGCATGTGCTCTCAGGTGTTAAGGTGCTGCTGTGATGCTGACATTAATGAACTTACAGTAATAGATGTGGTGTGAAAAACCCACAGACTTTTAGCAAAATAAATCTATTTCTCCAGAAACTGGGCATTTGATATAGATACAATAACTCTGGAGGGTGACAATGCTATTGTAATAGGACTAGTATATTTGTTTTCCCAAATAATATAAAGAGAGGGGTTCTAACATTTTTTATGATATAAAATAAAACAAGCAAATAAAGTCACAACTTTCCCTGTAGAGCACTTTACCCAGATAATAGAATTTAGACTGGTTAGTGTTATCTGCTACACATAAAATTGCAGTGTGAATTTACTGTCCGTGCAGTCTGCTAATAACTTGTGATAAATGTTACTCACTGTGCTGCAGCAGTGAACAGTTAAGATGTTTTGAAGCTAAATGGGGATTATAGAATGATTATTAGTCAAGATTTGGTATGGAACATCATTTGCAGCTACACACAGCACAGAATTATCCCAGTTCAGAGAGGAAGATGAGAGAATGGGGAAAACTGGCAAACCCTTAAGAAAGGCAGCAGATCTGGAAAATTGTCTCAGTTGAAACAGAGGAGGCCAAAATGGGACAGTGGCAGTCACTGTGGGGCCTTGCAGGGAGGACAGGAGGTCACGATAAGCATTGGTAAATATGGTAATGATTTTGTAGGGAACAGAAGTTTGCAGCAGCCTTTGGAATGAATATATAATTCAACTGGCTGATATTTAAGCAGGTAAGCCACAAGAAATGCACTAGTGGGTTATACCGGTGGCCCATCTAAATGGCTTCTATGAGGTACTTGAGCTGTAATAAAATCTCATTTAAGATACATGCATTTGTACTTCAGAGAATCAGGAAGGAGTTAAAGTCATGCTGAATAAGCAGTTGTTAGTGATGTCAATACAAAGGTTAGTTTTTCTATATGTAAAGGGCTATCATAATGGTCTGGAGAATATTAAAATAAAAATATTTTTTCAGGAATCATTTCCTGCAAAATTTCAGTAGAGTTGGTTAGTCTTAGGAATCCTCGCTTAAAACAAAGAACAACATGCATATTTTGTTTAGTCTGCTTAGATTTTAATACCGTTGGGCAAATATAGGACGTTTATAACTCCTATTAACACAGTATTGAGCAGCCTGTGCTTTTCAATGTATTCATATCCCCAACATCCTATGTAGAGAGAATCATTATTTTCTTTGTTTCACAGATAAGAAAACTGAAGGAAGATGTCTACATTGCTCAGCTTAGGCCATCTTCCTTATTTTGTAGTTATGCATTTCTCAACCGGGTGTGGTTCCAGGCTGAAGTCTAGGTTGAACTGGGTTCCCTACTTGGAAGCCTATGTTCTATTTTTGATAACCATTTTTTATTTGTATCATAGAAATTCAAGGTTGTGTAGATTTCAGCCATAGTTAGAGGAAATTAATTATTCTTGAGAATTCTTGAAATTAATTCTTCTTGAGAAAAGGAAGTTCTCAAGCTATATACGTCAGTGTGCATGCTCATAAATGTCCTTCCTACCCATACTGCTGGCCATGAAGTACAGCTATTTTGCCAGTAAGAGTATTGGCTAAACACAAATAATAGATTCTTGCCATTCCTAGCTGCTCCTTTTTATAATACAAATGTTCTCCTTTTATATACATCATCCCAGAAACCACAATATCACACCACCCACAATGCTACCTGCAGTCACCTAATATTTCCTACTGAGTCTATATTAGTTTCCATGACAACAAGAAGATAATATCAGGAAGATGAAACCCCAGAGATTTAACTACATTTGCTACCTTTGTTTTACACATTACTAAAGCAAGAACCCATTCATGATAGAAGGAATCTGGAATAAATACTGACAATAATATCATGTCTGTTGTGGAGACATGAAACTGAGCCCCAGCCAGTTAAGTGTAGTCCTTTGCCTCTAAATAGGGCTGAGCTAGCAAAAGCAGAAAGCAAGGCAAGCTGTTGCAGTAGTTAGGCAGTAGCCTCCTGTCTTAGCAGGCTTTGACAGTATCCCAGCACTAGCGAAATCCTAGGTAAAAATTTTGCCTGTGCACGTCAACCACAAGCCTGTCTTTTCTAAAGGTGGTACCCCTTGTTTGTACATTTCACACAGGAACCTTTGCACTACTTCCTTATTATTTCTTAAGGTGAATATAGTCTTAGCCTAGTAAGGCACAGCACAACAGGATGAAGTGCATCCTTGGTGTATTTATGGAGAGGGTTCATTTAGTTCTGGTTAATGGTCTTTTAATTTTGATGTGTTAACATGAACAACCAATGGACAAAACCAGATGAATAACACTGATTGTAGAATCATAGAGTGGTTTGGGTTGGAAGAAAACTTAAAGTTCATCTCGTTCCAATCCACTGCCTTGGGCAGGAACACCTTCCATTAGACCAGGTTGCTCCAAATGCCGTCCAGCCTGGCCTGGAGCTCTTCCAGGCATGGGACAGCCACAGCTTCTCTGGGCAGCCTTTGCCAGGGCCTCATCACCCTCACACTAAAAAATTTCTTCCTAATACTTAATCTAAACTTACTGTCATTTTGAAGTCGTTCCCCCTTGTTCTATCACTACATGCCCTTGTAACAAGTCCCTCTCCAGCCTTCTTGTAGCGGCTTCAGGCACTGGAAAAGTGCAATAAGGTTTCGTTAGAGCATCCTCTTCTGCAGGCTGAACAATCCGAATTCTCTCAGCCTTTCCCTTTAAGAGAGCTGTTTTTGATGCACGTATGTGCAAATGTGAACCACTCTTAAAAGGATGGCGCTTGAAGATCCGGTGTGCCAGCTTATGGTGATTTTTAGCCAAATGTGTAGACATGACATAAAGAAGAGTAAATGGAAATTACTGTGTGTTTCCCTGTAGGCCTATTTTTATGAAATGCTGGAAAGTAGGCCAGGTTCCCTCACATCAGCAAGTCTAGCTCTTTCATCACAGTAAAACATAAAATCATTTTAGAGACTGTTCCTCATGGCAAAGATGGTAAGTTCCGTAAGGCAGGTGGAACAGAATAAGTCTCTTATAGGCTGACTTGCTCTGCTGGGCATGAAAGAGCTCAAGAACGGCCAGGAAGGAGGATATTTCCCTCTCTTGTGGGAGCTCGCGGTTGCGAGCGCTGGAAGGGGTGCGGCCCCAGCCCCGCCCGCGCCGCGCGCGCAACTCGCGGGCAGCGCCCACTCCGCGCCCGAGTCACGTCCTGCACGTCCCAGTGCGGCGGCTGCCGCGCGCGCCCTGCTGGGGCAGCACCGTGCAGGGTCACGCGGGGCCGCGGGCGGGAGCGGCTCCTGCAGCCCCTGCCCCGAGGGTCGGAGTGGAGGTTTGGGAACTGGGTCTTCCTCCGAGCCGCATCCGCACCAGGCTCGATGCAGCGGGTGCCGAGTTGACTTCTGTCCCCCCGAAAAGCTTGGACAGTTCTCTTCTGGAAGAAACAAGCGTGCTGCCAAGTAGTTCTTAACGGTGTTTCTTCTCAAAGTCACTCCTCACTTCATATGGCGTGGATGTAGTTTGCTGTCGGGGTTCAGCACTGTAGGTCTGCAGAGGCTGCCCTTACAACTTTGCTTTAGACGCAGTAAAGGAGACTAGCCTGTGCGCAGAGGTGAATGCCGTAAGGCACTGAATGTCCCCATCCAGCACTGTGTAAGCAGTCTGGGGAGACTGCCAGTTGCTATTTTTCAACAAAGCATGCTCATATATTATTACTAACTTTGTGTTGCTATTAGATGGGTAATGGAAAAGAACAAAAACTGCCCAACCCTTTCCCCCAACATTTTAAACCTTCATTCCAAATGAAATGTTCTGACAGGAAGTAGTGTGAGTGACAATGCCTCCTACCCCCTGGAGTCCTTCAATTTTACATCTTATTCCTGTTCTTTATACATTGGAGCCGAGATACTTAAGTCAGCATTTCCCGTTATCATGTATTACAGAGTTGCCAACTGTCACAAGGATTATACTTTGTGCACCTACTCTGTGCCGTCTGGTTATTGCTTTAAAAAATTAAGTCCTTATTTGAAGAATGCTTTATACCTCGTGTCAAACAAAAGCTACTGGGAGAAAGAGTTTCAAAGGGTGAACAGATCCCAGTGTTGGGAGTCTTGGCAGAGATGCATCTTAAGACTTTTATTTAGCAACTCAAAGCCTGCTGCAGATATTGCTGAGTCTACCAAGCTGTGTACTTTTAGGTACTCTCACAACAATCAGCGGATGAGCCATCTGTAGCCATTGACACCTCGATGACTAGTTTTATGAAGGTATTCTGTGTCTCTTCTTGTTAAACTACTTTATGTTCTAGTTGTTTGGACTTAAGACAAATTGTTTACTGTTTATATTTGATTTCCAGAAAACAAGAGGTCAAGGCAATACTGTGAGGCTTACTGTCCTCATACAGGCCAGGGCATTAGAACAGCCATAGTCACAGCCAGATGTATTTCTGTATCATGTATATAAAGTTGTTTCTTCCAAGAATTGGGAGTGCTGGTCTAAATACCACAGTAAGTACATCCATATCAGCCTATTAACAATCATGCATTTGATACTCAATTGTCTAGACAAATCTGCATCAGATTGTTGTGTCATATATAGCCTGGTTCTGAAATGGAGCTGTAAGAAGTACGTAGTTCCCAACTTAGAACAATCGCTCTGCAGGCCTGTAATGGTTGAAAGCAGAAGCATTCTTTTCTCATCTGCAACTGTGCTTGCTCTCCTCTTTTAGATACCACTGAAGAGAAACACCGATACAATCAATTGCACTTTAAAGAAATGGCCAATTTCTGTACACGTAAGATTTACTGTGTAAGGTCCTTGTTTGTAGGTCACTTTAACATTTTCAAGACTTGTGTAGAGCACAGATCCTACAAAAACCCAGCTGTTGTGACACAGTAACTCCCTGCACTCCTCACATACAGGGACGCTTTATGTATCTTTTCAGTGTCTTATTTACCCCACATCTCTCCCTTTTAAGATCTGGCAGCATTACTGCCTAGAATGTAACATCATCATGACAAAAATTTTAAATTTTTAGATGCAAAGGTGCATATGGCTGCATACAGAAAATGTGAAAAATGGGATTGATCAAATATCACTTTTTCTTACTGATCATGTAATAACAACAATGGGAAGTATTCACTTCAGGCAGGCAGTTGTACTGAGCATTGCTGCAGTTCTTAACTCCCAGCATCCCAGCACCCACAAAAACAGCTCATGGAGATTTTCATTGCAGTTTACCTTACGAACTTGACGTGTGAAAAATGATAGCTCATCATCATAATCTCCAAAGGATCTTTCTATCTTTTCAAGGTAACAGTGTATCAGGGCTGTACTGCTGTCCTCAGTGGGGAATAAAAAAATCTGGGTGACCAGTCCACCATTTCACAGAACACTTCTGATGCACCAGGTCTCCTAAGTGAATAGGCCAGGAGCTTCATGTAACAAGGTCTTATATAAAAAATTCTGCAGACTTTAATACAGTAATTATTACATATTTGTGAAAGTTAGATACACCCCTGAAGTGCTGTAAAGGCTTCAGTTTTTTTATGAAACAGTGATTTGGATGAAATCCAGTTCTGACTTTGAGACCTGTGAGGGGGCATTCATTTAAAACTCAGCTGTGTGCACCTCATTTTCATGTATTTTTGCAAGCTTTGTAAGAACTAAACTCAAACAAAGAATAGCTAAAGCTGCACTGCATCTTCAAGAGTTTTATTTTAAGTAGTTCTATGCCTTAGTTTTAATGGTAGTGCAATTTTATAGACACTAATTGCTTTTTGTTTCTTAGGGAATACACAAGCTGCTTCATCATGGGAGCTGTAGTAGCTGATGATGATCCATCAGGTGTTAAAGCCCCTGATGGAGGCTGGGGCTGGGCTGTCCTTTTTGGCTGTTTTATCATCACAGGATTCTCCTATGCCTTTCCTAAGGCAGTTAGTGTCTTCTTTAAAGAACTTATCCGGGAATTTGGCATTGGATATAGTGACACTGCATGGATTTCCTCCATTCTGTTGGCCATGCTTTATGGAACAGGTGAGTAGTTATCTGGTTTTGAAACAGTATTGTGTCATACAATTAAGTTTGTAAACCCTACAGCCATTTACAGTGTGTATTATGACTGCATATCATTACTTGTGTGCAAGTAAGGCATTCCAAAGAAGAATTACTATTAATCACATAAATCAAAAGATTATTTAAGCCCATCCAGATTGGATTTTAAATTATGTCTCTGTAACTCAGTAGCTGCTAAAGATGATGAAAAAGAAAAATCACAAGGCACTCTGAAGACAAAAATATTGAAATATTTGACTACAGAGGAAAGGACATTTTTCCTGATGGGCTTGACTATATGGACAAAGTCCATACAGAACGAGACAGAATCACTGTGGTTGGAAAGACCATAGACCTTTAAGATCATTGATTCCAACCGTGAAGTCCACCAAAGAAATACAAAGTGTCGTAAAATCAGTTGCAAAAGTTGGTTTATCTTAGCAACTGTAACTTCCTGTTCTTGCCTAGGTCCACTTTGTAGTGTATGTGTCAATCGCTTTGGCTGTCGCCCTGTCATGCTGGTGGGTGGCCTTTTTGCCTCAATGGGGATGGTGATAGCTTCCTTCTGCACAAGCATCGTTCAGATCTATCTAACTGCAGGTGTGATTACCGGTAAGTACTATGCATTGCTGAAAATGAGTTAACTTAGGTCTTAGCTTTAGGCTTAAGTTTTGTATAAGCGAAAAATACCTGAAGCATCAGGATTACCCAACTGGGCTTTTATAAAGATGACAGATAAATGTGGAATTAAAAGATCATTTATTTTTGTTATGAATGTTTAATAGCATGCAATGTAATCATAAAGTACAAGAATACTATGGGGGTAGAATACTTTGTATTATCTTAGGATTCTTTAGTCCATTTGGAATAAAACTATTTTCTCTTCAGTCATGAGTCAGAAAAACTGTAATTAGAATATCTTTAACAGTGATATTGTAGGCCAGTATTAATTTTTATGTACCCTCTACTACAGGTTTGGGTTTGGCACTAAACTTTCAGCCTTCACTCATCATGTTAAACCGTTACTTTGACAAACGCCGGCCCTTAGCCAATGGGCTATCTGCTGCTGGGAGTCCAGTGTTTCTTTGTGCTCTCTCACCGTTGGGGCAGATACTACAACATGAGTATGGTTGGAGAGGAGGATTCCTTATCCTGGGTGGGATGCTGCTCAACTGCTGTGTATGTGGAGCTCTAATGAGACCTTTGGAGCCACCCAAGAAGGCTGAAGCTACCAAAGAGCCAGCTGAGAAGAAAGTAAAGAAAAAACTTCTGGATTTCAGTGTGTTTAAAGACTGTGGTTTTGTAATCTATGCGCTCGCAGCATCTATCATGGTGCTTGGCCTCTTTGTTCCCCCAGTGTTTGTTGTGAGTTATGCCAAGGATTTAGGGTATCAAGACACCAAAGCAGCTTTTCTTCTGACTATTCTGGGATTCATTGATATCTTTGCTCGCCCAATCTGTGGAATGGTAGCTGGTCTTAAATGGGTTAGACCACGCTGTGTCTACCTCTTCAGTTTTGCTATGATTTTTAATGGCTTTACAGATCTCATGGGTTCTATGTCTGTTGATTATGGTGGACTGGTGGTTTTTTGCATTTTCTTTGGCATTTCTTATGGAATGGTAGGTGCTCTTCAGTTTGAAGTTCTCATGGCTATCGTTGGTACGCAGAAGTTTTCCAGTGCTATCGGTTTAGTGCTCCTGGCAGAAGCTATGGCTGTTCTGATTGGTCCACCATCAGCAGGCAAGTATGCCATTTAGTTCAGAATTTAAAATTGTGTGCATTGCATCCATTTACAAAAAATGTAAGGGAGCAGAGAAAAAACCATGAGTCACTCAAGAAATGCAGATTGTGCTAGTGTTGCACATGTTTCAAAGGCTTTCTGCAGTTACACTCTGAAGTAGTCCAAGAAGGGGTGGAATGAACCTTTTCCTTCTTGGATCTATTTCAGGATTGGTTAAATTGCCATCTGGATATGCTGCTATTTCTCCTCTGAAAGCCTGCACTGAACATCTTATTGATTGATAGCTGACTGGGATTCAGAATAAGAAACCTGTCAATTTTATTTGGGAAATACTAGGATACATTCACTATATCCATGGTAGATTTGAGGGAGGAAAGAAAACATCTGAAGGAAGAAAAAAAATCTTCCAAGGAGGACTATAAAACTGGACTCTTTTAAGGAAGGTAGAGTGCTTCTATTGCACATCTCACAACCAAAGAATAAGGGGACATGACAAAACAGTAAAATGCATTAATTTGAAGTCAAAATGCAAATTAATTACTAATCAAAGAACATACATTTTACAGACCCTGAACTGAAACACACTTTCCCTCCCAAAACCCACCAGGTCACTGCCATAAAATGTTTACTTTTTATATCAGACACTGAAAACATCAAGTATTTTTATTTTGAAAGAACTCCCTTCATGGGAAAATCAGTACTATGCACTACTTCCTCTGATCTTCAGTTTCAGAGAGGCACTTACTTCATATCCTCCCACCTGTTCTTTCATATCCACTGAGTCCTGTGAAAATTTACCTTTACCTGTGTCAGCATCAGTTACTCCAGACTGACTATTGATTAAGATTTGCATTTTAAGCACACAGTGCACTGCCTATGTAGAAAGGTAAATGAGATTGGGAGCATAAGAATAACGATGATCAGATCATGATACAGATGATACAGATCCCATCCATGGATGCACACATTTTTATCTGAAATACAAAGCACATGTTTGATCTCTTGCATCTGAAGGTGAGGCTTGTCTTATTTCAGATGAGCTGCATACCTCTGTGTGTGCAGGGCAGTATGTGTTTTGGGATGTCAGTGACTGTTAAACTGAACTGAAATAACTGAGAAATATTTGGCATAAACTTGTTAAAATCCTATTTCAAAAAACTTGGTTAGATAGTCATGGTGATTCTAGACAAGCGTCAAAATGTTTTAAAAAAGCAGAAAAATATTCACTGCAAGATAATAACTTTTGTTAATTACCTGGAATATTGCCTTTTTCAGGAAAACTCCTGGATGCAACTGGGAGATACATGTTTGTTTTCATTATTGCTGGAATTGAAGTTACCACCTCAGCCCTTGTATTGGCCTTGGGAAATTTCTTCTGCATTAAGAAAAAATCAGAAGAACAACATACAAAAGAGGAAGCAGCAGAAAGAGAAGAATTAAACAAATCTGAAAACAAAACTCCTGAAGATGCTAAGGTGGACTCTGTTGAAGTGGAGCAGTTTCTGAAAGATGAGCCTGAAAAAAATGGCGAAGTTGTAACTAACCCAGAAACATGTGTGTGAGCATGACAAGGAACTGAAAAGTGTTTAGAAAAGAAAGATTTTCAACACTATTTATTTTAGAAACAGAAATAGTTTAGGGCTGGGCCATCTGCTTAGTAAACTGGGGGCTAGTCAGCTCATCAGATCTCTTTGGAAGCTGATTAGCTAGGCAAGATCTTACTGGAAAATTAGCTTTATCAGTAAAAGGTGGAACATTGTGGTTATACATTTTATGTAAACTAAAAAGCTTTTATGAACACAAGTAGGCTCTTGCTATGCATCACCAGAAACTGCTCACTTGGAAGATATAGGAAAAGCATGTTTTAAGAAAAGTGGAATTATATGTATGTTTTCAGACAATATTGATGAAATCGCTGTGTTGTGTGGCTAAATATAATTTCCCTATGTTCCCTGTGAAGGGAAAAGAGTTTGAGATGGATAAAAATCTCAGGAACTTAAAGGTCTCCATTAGGTTTTTGAATTTCTTACCTTTTTAGATTTTTTAGATTAATTGGCTCAGTCCTAATTTAATTTTGATAATATCTGTAACTCTGATTTATGCAAATGCATTTCTGCCTAAACCTGTAACCTTTGCAATTATCATCCGAAAATCCTGTTTTAGGAAAGGCACATTACAGATAGTGTCCTCAGCAGATCACACAAGTGGTATACCGAGGTAGTACTAAAAGAAAAAAAATGAGCAGAATGGATCCTGACAGACCCTAAGCAAACAAAATTAGCCCACAATTCCATATACTGTTTTCAGTAAAATTTCCCTAGAGCATTGAAAAATATTACAAGTAACATGGAGAAGATGATTATTAGGTTTAGTCTAATATTCTGAAAAAGTGTCCATTTTGCATATAAAAGAAATGGTGCAAGTTTCCAGATGACCTAGAGTGGGTAGACTTAGGGAAGAGAGTGAACTACTTTGAAACATGTTAGTCATCCATAAAATGCAATGTTAGCATCATGGGAAGGTTCTGACATGTTTGATTTTGAGGTTTTTTTCTTCCCCATTTATCCCACTTCCCTACCCTCCGGCTAAATCTATGGAAGTTCAAAGTGCCATTCAAAGGAAACATGATAGAAGTGTTCATCATGTTTGTGATGGCATGGTACTGAATAGGAAAGGAAGGCAAAAGGAAAGCATTGTATTTTTTTTTCCACCCAAAAACCCCCAAGAAATGTAATTTTTTAAATATAAAATCATGGTCCTGCACCTCACCTCTCAGATCTGTTTATAAAAAGCTGTCTCGGCTTTGTAACGCAGTAACAATCTTCAAAACAGACTAACTGTAACAGATTCCATTTTCTTAGTAGTAGCAAAGGAACATTGGCTTTCAGGTGTCAAAATTGTTCTGCTTAATAACTGAAAACTAAGACCCTAATCCCTTAAAATTCTGTATCCCCTTTAAATTTTTAACAGAAACAAAGTGCCAAAATCATGAACCATTCTCTAATGAACTATCTCAGATACCAGCTTCCATTTCAGAAGTTTCTTTAAAATGGTTTTGCATTGTTAGGACAACTTTGCACAGAAATCAGAAAGTTAGAATCGTAACTTTTAAAAGAAATGGATGTTGCACAGAATAAACTGTTTTTATGTCCTATGTAGTGCATTATTTTAAAATATTTTATTAATTTAGTGGCAGCAATTGTAGTGAATGACATCTCCCAGTTGTAACAGCTTACTCACTGAACTTTGCTCCAGTTTGCTAAAGACTAAATTGGAACTTGAAACACAACACTGATAGCTGCAGAAGGCAAGAGAAAAACTGAATCCACAGAGTAATTTATTATATCCTTGGAGGCTGCTTCAGATGATACATGAAGGCCTGATACAGCTTTCAGATCAGAGTTCCCTGTTGTTTCAAAAAGCAAAAACTAGAACCCTTTCCAAAGGTGAATTCAGATTCTCAGATAGCCGTTTTTGTCTTACTGTGTGTTTTGATCACTGGATTTCTTTGCTAGATAATGCTATGCTCTTATCACAGAACTAAATTACTTTGACGTCAGGTTTTGGCACAATTTTAAGTTTCTGTACATTCTGCAAATTGTCAAGACTGCTTTCCACATGACAGAATGTCACCTACCATTCACTTATCATACAGACTTTCCAGACTATGTTTCATTTTCCATACATAATCCTTTTACGGTTAAACTGGAAACAATAAGTTTTATGTTATGATTTTGTGTGATTTGAGACAGAAGAGGAAGCTAGGAAGACCAGGAGACACGTTTCAACAAGAAACCATAAATAATTGTGTAAGTAAAACTAGTATTCACAGAAAGGCCTCATTTGCCTATCCAAGTTATTTTCTTCAATTCAAAGATCAATCACTCTGACTGGGACTGCCAATGCTCTTGTGCTGTTTTCAGCACAGATCTAACAATCGATTGCCGTATTTATGACAGGAGCAGATGCTTACTGAATGAGAGTGGTCAAATCACAGGACTCCTTTATTGACTGTGAGGAAAAAAAGGGTTAGAATTTAATTCACTAAGCAGTTGAAAAAGTCGTATGAGCAGAGTAAAATATTTTTTATCATCTTCATTAATTACAAGAAGCATCAATACAAAGGTGAGAAACTCCTAATGCATCTCTCTTAGGAACATCAAAACTAGCAGGCTTGAGTGTACTTCAGAGTTCTAGAGCCAGTTAAGCTCCTTGCTTCCATTCTGTCCCATTCAAGGGTAACACCCAAGTGTGTGCTAGCCCTCCAGTCCTCTTTCTGTTCAGCAGCCTTTATCTTCTTGGAAAGAGATTTCTTGTACTGATAGGAAGGAAACCTCCACGCCAGATCCCTAGGTTGGACATCTGCTGGCCACTATACTAGAATATGTTGAAGCATGTACCCAACTGCTCCTGTCGACATGGCCAAAAAGGCCTTCACGTTGACCTCCTTCCTCCCCAATGTGCTAAAAAAATCAAAACCAACCAAAACCAAACCCCACAAGCAGCTAGTTCTTAGGTTCCCAGCACTGTCCAGTCAGGCTCCTTTTTAATTTAACTCTGCTTATTGTAAATATTTAAACAGATTGATAAATATTTTAAAAATGTATTTTGTATATTTAAAAGCAAGGAATTGATTTAATATTACTCCAGGTATTTTGGTACTGTATTTCTTTAATCTCAATACCACTGAGATGCCCTTAAGAGCAGTCTGTGAGATGTGTTCATCCATGTAGTTTGAGGATGCATATGGTCGAAGCCATAAAGCACTGCTAAAGAGACATTAATTGCTCAGGGTCACAGTCAGAACAGTTTCATGCAACATATACCCAGATGAACCTTTGTTCAACCTTCACCTGATTAAAATTTTGTGATTTGAAAAAAGGGAAAAGGAAAAGGAAGGGAATGTAGGTAATTCTGCAACTGAATTGCCAAGAATCCGAACATTATCGTTTACTCCTGCATCATACACTATTGAAACAAATGTAATTTCTTTAGACACACAGTTCATGAATATATCTAAGAAGTCTGGAAAGTAAACAATCAAAAAAAAAAAGACAGTTTTCAAAAATTATTTCTTTGAAAGTAGTTAATGGTCTTTTACCCTGCAGGCTAGCAAAATTTTTAAAGCATTTTGGATCTTCATATATTCTATAAATTGTGTACTGTAGGATTTATGGTTAAAATATTGTATGACTGATTATGTAATGGATCTTAGGAAAATAAGGGCCTGATGCAAGGAGACGAAATGTGTATAAATGCCAGTAATGCACAGAGACTGTAAAAAAGTATACGTGCTTGCACATATGTATTTACATATGTATGTGTGTGCACATATATATATAT
>WEKY01003933.1:4394-34046 GCA_013390045.1 Picathartes gymnocephalus | reverse complement strand
CCTGCAGACATGAGTCCTGAGTCATTTAGGAGCACCTATCCCATTAAGACATATTCCCACCCAATCACTCAACTACCTTAAAACCTATTCACAGGCTGTGTGAATAGGTTGCCAGTCTGACCTAGTTGTCAAAATGGTGTCTCACGCTAAGGCTGTGTTTGTTACCACACATTTGTGCTCCTGGGGAATTTGGGATACCTGCTTCACAAGCATGACCAGCTACAAAGGTGTGTTTTTAATTAGGAGAAAAAAATAACAAGACAACAGACATCTGAGGGTAGTTTCCTTGAAAGCTAAATTGATGATGAAAAGCTTTCACTCTTTGAAACCATTCAATAGCCAGGTGTTTTCTAGTGGTTCTTCAGTGCATTTCACTGCATTTCACTGCTGCATGTCAGTATTACTTAGCACTATCACATTTACATCAAGTCAAATGCTGTAACACAGAGAGTATCACCATAAGGAATGAAATGTGTCAGCCCGCATACAGGGATTCTTGGGAAATATGTGCCTTTCAACAGTCCTGCGGCTTTTATACAAATTCTTCTCACATGTTTGCTACCCTAAAATTCACAGGTAATTACAATAGGTTGAATAATCCACATTAATCAGGTAAGCAGGTATTTGAGATCCAGCACATCTCCTATCAGACAATGCACACGAAAATACAGTAATTGAAGTTGCTGAGAGAATTCCCCACTGACAATGTCTATGTAAATCCACTGTAAAGAATAATTCTATGATTATGTAAAATTTGAACAAGTCCTTTTATCTTTAAAAGAATGCTGCACCTTATTTCGCTTAGCACACCAATCTGGAGGCCCACAGAGTAAGAAGGGAATTGTCACAGGGTCCAATCCTATGGGATTCACAGAGCCAAAGCCATTGCTAGTGTAACGTCAGTGACTACTCTTTAGTCCGGTTGTCATCTTCCTGCAGAAAACTCCTCGGAATTAATATAGCATATCCATACTTGGCTTCACAGCACCCTAAAGCTCTTTGTCTCCCTCTACCCCTCTGCCACCCCACATCTCAGTATTTCTTCCTATCATCTTTTTTTCATATCTTTCTCGTAGCAACTTTCTGTTTGTGTTTCGGTTATTTTTGTATGGTCGAATTCTCACATTGTCTCAACCTGGCTCAAGTCTTAGATGACCCGAAAAGGTCAGTGTGTTGTAACTCTATTCTAGCATGCACCCTAGCCTTAGCAGGGTCCCCCTGACATGGGAAATTGCCAGCAAGGAGTTCATAAAACCCTTGAAATGGGACAATAAAGGCAGCATGTGAGTCAGGATGTTTCTACCCTTTTCAGCAGAGAAAAATGCCACAGGACGAGGAACTTAAAGGGACATTTCGCCTATTAGGGTATTTAGTCTTGAAACTCATAGCTGACCTTTTGTAGAGTATGAGACCCTCCTTACTGGAAGGGGAGGTCAACATCCTAAGCCTTTAGCCTACTTGTGCAGGAGGGGAGATGTGAAAAGGGGTTTCCCTCATTGTCTGAAGGTATGTGCACCTCTACTTTTCATCTCTTAGGCAAATGCTGCTGTTTCTTAATGCTGTGCTTTGGGAGCTTGTGTTGAACATCTGGTAGGCTACACATAGTGGTTGTGAGAGGCAGATAGTTATTTGGTTCTCTGTACTTCACAGTATGATCTTCCCTGGCAGTGAAATTTGGATTTTCATCCTGTTTGAGTGAGCATTCATGTAACGCTTTGACAAATTCTGCCTTCTCTGTGTGCTGTAACCACAGGCCTGCATGTGACTTGGGATGAGGGTCACCAGCCATGATTCCTGCTTAGATATTGGAGGACCTTGCAGGATTCTGCCATTGTCAACCAGGAATTGTGACGTTCTAAACATTGCATATCAGAGATGCAGTAGGACTTAGAAAGTTTTCTGTCTAAAGCCTTTTCCCAGAAGCAGTGTGATACACAGGAACAAGGGAGTGTGATGCACTGGAGTGATATGTCAAGTCCAAAAATTCTCTTTCCTTGCCTGACAGCCAGCTTGCTAAAGGTAAGTTCAGGTCAGAGGATCACAGAATGGGTAAGGTTGGAGGGTACCACAGTGCCAAGTGGTCCAAACACCCTGCACAAGCAAGGTCATCCTAGAGCACATCATGAAAGATCAATTTGTATTACTAAGACCAGTCAAGTCTTCTGTCACTACTTCTGCAAGTCCTGGGCAAGGAGACAGGGAAGAAGCATGGCCACACTTCTCACTTCTCACTTCTTCACTCTTGGCATGAGTTTTCCAAGAGAGCCGTCTGTAGGAGGAGCACAATCCCTCATCTTTGAAAGTGGGACAACAGCTGATCCCTCAGGAAACTGTGACAAACAAATTGAATATAAAGCTAGTAAAACAAATCACAACTTTGTTAAAAGGCACATGAACAGTTCCCAGACAGATTCTCACTCATCACCCCAAAATTTCCTTTTTAATACATAACCTTGCCATAACAGTTTAATCTGCTAGTGACTGTCCCATGAACTTGCACTGGTGATCATCCCATATACCCTGGATA
Organism: Picathartes gymnocephalus; assembly: GCA_013390045.1. Classification (NCBI taxonomy): domain Eukaryota; kingdom Metazoa; phylum Chordata; class Aves; order Passeriformes; family Picathartidae; genus Picathartes; species Picathartes gymnocephalus. The sequence continues at coordinate 31,519 of WEKY01003933.1, read as the reverse complement.
TACTGTGTGTAGTATCCCATGTAGTCTTAACTGGGCTAGAGCCTAAAAACAGCATCCTCTTGCAGCAAAAAATCTTCTCTCCTTTTCATATGTTTCCAACTTAACCATCTTTGCTGCAAGTTATGATGAAAAAAAAAAAAAAGACAAACTGTGGTGCTATGGTAGTAGCTGAAGTGTCTTTGGTAAATTGGGGGAGCTGTTATGGATGTACAGAGATAAGACTAAGACAGGTATCTCATCAGACAGCAGGATTGTGGAGAAGAGAAAAATCACCAAGATAAAACACTGGGATATACATATTTCTCTCAGAATGATACCAGGCATAAGCCTAAAGAGTTAAAAGACATGAGCCAAAGTGGCATAATCTGGCCAGAGACATGGGAACTGGAATCAGTGTCTTTATTCAGGTACATGAGGGCACAGTCAGGGCCCAAATTTTCACACTGATACTCTGTATGCTACAGCTCAGTGCTAGCTGAAGTATGAAAGCAAAAAAAGCTCTGAAAAAAGCTGAGGTTTGTAACAGAACTATCTCACCTACCTTTCACCAGGGACTGGCTGCTGGGATGTTGTTCAGCAGCAGCGTTGGCGACTTCTCCGGCTTCACGTCTTTGGACTAAGGATGCGTAATGACATATGACTGCAGCAAGGCTTGAGTGATGCAAGGGATGCAATAACCCACTGCCCACTGCCTTTGCTATCCAGGCAATGCAGGCTGTGCTGCGTGCACGCTGCAATGCCATCCCTGAGCTCTCACAAACAATAATCAAGTCTCTTACAGCCAGAAAAGCCCGCCAAGGCCAGCAGTGACAAAATCACTTCAACATAAAATAGATTAAGCATATTTTTTATCTTATTTTTGAAAATTTTCCTTTCCCCATTTCTGACTCATCTGCAGCCTGAGTCTTTTCATCTTCCAGCCAGCTACAGAGATCCTCTGGGAAAGGGAATAGTTCAATACACACAGCTCCTGCTTCTCTCTCTGCTGCAACAAATAAATACCCTCAAGCCCTTTAATTTACTTCAGAGTCATCAAGCACAGTTTAAAATTAACCTGGTAATGTATTTTTAAAGGGATTCTTATGTAAAGTTTGTGCATGTGTGTACATGCATGTTTGTGTGCCTGCAAGTATTTCTGCCTGCTGTCCCAGACAAAGCCATCTCCATGCAATTAGATTAGCAGCTTCCCCGAAATCACTGTAATGCCCCTGAAGTGTTCAGGCATCATAAAATTCTCATACCACAGATGGACTGATTTTGTAGGCAAGGGGACATCTCTGGGTGTGTGAAATTCTTTCCGGGCCTAATTCATATGGTCAGCCAAAATGAGTAGGTTTATCGGTAGTATTAGATTATTAAAAAATTGTTTAGCTGCTATAGAGACAGCCAGGTATCCCTCTGTATTGCTTTCTCTTACCAGATGTTACAGAGTGAAAGCTTTCCTAGTTTTGTTCCATGTTTTCTAGCCTACTTTTCCACGCTAATTTCCACTTATCATTCTCCTGCCCTGTCACTGAATTCTTCTGCAGTCCTTTCGTGGGGACTCATCCATGAGGATACTTACTTGCATCTTTACTGCTTCTAAATTTCGGCTTTCCCTTTTACTCTGCTCTATTTCCATATGTCATTTTCCTTTTCTGCCTGTCTGGGAGTTGCTGTACCTAACTCTGTAAAGCATTATCTCTCCATCTCTCTAAAGTGTTTTGTGGTACTTTGTGTGAAGGATGGCATATAAAAATAAATTGTATTGCACTGTATTTTTGGACTGGCATCTAATCTTTACCGAGCTCATTCAGCCTATTTCTGAAAAACATTGGATCTTAAAGACTCTTCTGATCCAATGAATCTTGATGACTTTTCTGATCCTAGAAAAAGACTCCCTAATTTTCAAGTCATCTCCTGACACTGACACAGAGATAGAAGTCAGGAGAGCAGCTTGAAGAATAGGGTTTGGCAGAAAAGTATTCCTGGAACCCTTCCTTGTCTATCGTGTGTCTTAACCTCACCTCTGCCCTCCACCCCACATTTTACTTGCAAATGTCCACCATTATGAGTGCTGAGGTGGGGGGAGCAGCAAGCAGGCTGATGGTATACGGCTCTCGTAGCGAAACAATCTAACAGCTTGCTTATGCATCTATTTGGCTTAGGATGGGAAATTAGAACAGCTTTAATCTGCTAGCAGCATCAAGCAGGGAAGCACTCCCTGGAGTGAAAGCGTTAGGAGTATCACAGCAGGGGCTGATGAGAGACAGCCTGCCATGGTGTCACAGCTAGGCGGTAGTACTCAACACACAAAAATCTGGGGTGCTAAGAAGGACCCAGGTACCTTACGGGGAATTGTAGGGGGAGAGAGAATAAGCCTTTGTACTGGGGTCTTCTGCAATAGGAAAGTGCTTTCAAAGACATGCTCTCATATTACTGTCTGTGCTCTTCCTCACCTTTTACCCTGCCACATTGAGGATTTGGTCCCTAACTTATCAACCACAATATGCACGTGCCATCCAAGTCTGTCATGGGAGCCCATTTGACTCAGAGGTCTTCTGCATAGGTACAGCCATGACTATATGTGAAGTGGTCAGGATTTGGCCTCAGACTGGAAAACACAGGAAGCAGCAGCCATTCCTCTGCATTTGTTATGCAAAGCCCAGGTATGTTTACTTTCTACTCCATAACCCTATTCATAATAATTAAAGGGCAAGACCTGAGTTCCTAAGGAAAAATGTAGAGTGTAGAGATCTTCATTGCTTGCAAGGAGACTCTCACTGAACTTTGCAGGACTGTTCAAATGCCTGGAAATTTGAGGGAAATCTTAGACTTGTGAATTACTGTAAAAGCATCAGATTTGAGGAATATGATGTCCTGGAAAGTTGTCCTGCATAATCTGTTTGTTGCATTGCTTCTTTGTCACAGACAGTACCCCTGGAAAGTAACTCTACACTCAGCTGCAAATGTGCTTTACTGCAGCTTGACTACACTCTGTGGATACACATGGGAATGTAAAGGTAGGTGTAGCACATACAAATACAAGGTGAACACTTGAGACCTGTGAGGACAAAAAGACATATTAAGATCTTCTTACCAAACCAAGGAATGCTGAATTTTGCAATATAAGATATGCACTAGCTGAAAACTGGAGCTAAGACCCAGTGGCAAGAAGTGCCTATTTTTGTGCAGGTTTTTTCACGTGTGTGTTATATTCTTAATGTACTTAATGTACTTAATGTACTAGGACCAACCAACACATGTACAATAGTAAGGTTTAGGTGTGAACTTTGGCCCAAGTTGATTATTATCCACCTGATGTATGTTTCCGGAAACAGAATATATGATTTACTCTGTCAGGTGTCTTCTCCAGCCTACTTAAAGCCTCTGTTCCTGTTGCAAATACTGGGGTGTTACCAACAGTCAGAGTCCTGCTATTCTACTGGATGTGAAAAGCAGCTAGGACTTCAATCATAAGCACAAATGCTTTGTAATCATTCTGTGTTCTTGTGAGCATCAGACCTGGAAACCAGCTTTCAGACAGTGTGTAGTAAAACCCCATCACCTTGTCCAAACTCACATAGGGTTTATATATCCCACTTCTTGGAATATGTACGAAATTGTGCTGATGTTTCTTGGTCTCTTTTCTCCTCATTTCATAGATGTTGACAGCTGTTTCCCCCTCAGCTAGTTATTTGGAACTGAATATGAAAGTGAAAAAACTACCTGCTTCTAAATCCTTCCTTTACATAATGCACCCACAAGGTCTCTGATGACAAATAGTGATTCACTGTTCATGTGATTCTCTGAGGGTGATGTGGAAGGTGGGAAGTTTGCTGTCCATATTTTGAAAGCATCCGGTTCTGTCTGATATCTGTATGGGCCAGCAACCATGAAACTAACATGTCGTGAAGAGCGTGCGTACAATTGTGTGTGTGCATGGCCAAGTGGGGAATGCAGGTTATGCCACTTTCATCAAAGGAGGTCTGGTTGCTTGAAAGAGTTAGAAAAAGCTGCTGGAGAAAGACAGCTATGGAGACTTTATTCTTATTCCTTAGCAGAGACAACAGGGACTGGCAAGGTTTAGCATAAACCTCTACCAAGTTATTCTAGCATGCCGTATTGCCAAACTGTCAATAGAAGTAGAAAAACATTTCTTGTATAAAGTGGACTTAATGCATAAACTGTATGGTGTGGAGGCAAGTCCAGCAAGCTTGGAAATGGTTACATGCGCTAGAAGTGGACAGGTTTCTCTTTAGAGCTGTGGCCACTGCTGCATGCAGGAGTGTGCTGGTGTGGGTGTTGTCCAAATGACCGGATCACTCTTTAAAATGAAAGCTCAGAAAGTTCTCCTTCAAGCAACTTGTACAAATTAGTTCTAGGAAAAAGCAGATAGCTCGAACTTGCCTGCTCCTAATGACTGGATGGGTGATATGAGGAGAAACTAAGACAAGGCTGGCATTCAGCAGTGCCATCCCGGTCCCAAGTGCTCATAAATATACCTGGAGATGCACTTCAGCATTGTTCAGACATATTGTCATAATGCTTTCAGTGAAATCTCTGCAACTCCATCCCAGTCACCAGAATAATGTCACTTAGAAAAGATATGTTTTTAAATATTTCAACAGCTTATGTGCAGTATTTCTGAAGACTAATGGTGCAGAAGACACAGTTCATTCTCCTTCCTTGTACAGGAGTGAGTAAATAATACTCATCATTAACACACAATATAAAATAAACTAGAAGTTCAGAACATCATAGCTGCTTAACTTTTTTATTTTCTGACTGATTTTAGTATTGTGGGATGAACATAAAACTGAAGAGGTCTTGCTTTGATAGCTTTCCAGTTTCCAAAAGGACAGTGGTAACAATTTTTACATAATTTCCAAGAGTGTGTGAGTACTGTCACTGGACTTCACAGGATCACAGAATAGTTAGTGTTGAAAGGGACCTCAGGACATCATCTAGTCTAATCCCCTACAACCTCCATCATAACAGTATTAAACTAATATACAATTAGTACCATCAGGAAAACACTGTGGTTTTTGGATTTGAAATGATGATCTTACCCACTGAGATATTTTATAGCAATAGTAAACTTCTGCTTTAATAATGATGTTTATACAACCTTCCCCCTCCTGTCAATTAATTTTACCAGGCTAAATTCTAAGGAGACCTAACTCTGACCAGGTTTTCCCATACAATCTTCTAAACTCTCTTCCTAAAAGTTCTTGCAGTCCTGAATGGTCAAAACATAGTAATTTGGATCATAATTTACATGTTTATAATACCCATGGACCATATTTCTCCTTTTGTTTGAAATATCTTACCAATCTTATGAATCTTTTATGTTATCTTTTATTGTACTGCATTTACATGCTTATAAGTTTCAGATTTAAAATTAATAAAGGTCATAAAAACACACCAGCAAGCAATATATCAAAAAGTAGTTAATACTTTTTGTAATTTAAATCTTGTGAAATCAACTAGGCTCAGCTCTTCAAATTTATTCTCTACCTAATGTGTAGTGATGTTAGTAGGAACACTTGTATCCACCTTCAGCATCCGATCTGAATACTCTCAAGTTAGTAGAAAGACCCCTGTTTATGCCAGTGAGCTGTGGTTCAGGCTGTCATTGCTGGAGAGTAATAAATCCACCCGAGCAGATGTGTCTGAATCAGGAGACCAAGCATCTGTAAGGACCTCTCCATCTGGTTCTCCACAGTAGACATTCCTTCATCTTGTCTCTTTTTCACAAGGAACATCACTGGTATCCATGGTTGTCACTTTGTACTTTGTTTTACGATCCCTTTGTAGAGTGGCTCATATGCTAAAGCCAGACTGAAAGTAACCACGTGTGTTTGACTTCACTCAGCAGTGTGAGAGTGTGAATCCTCTCACAGGAGGATTCAGGCATTCTGAAGCCAGGAATCACCTTCAAAACTGCTATTGAATAATTAATCTATAATAGTGCAGCTGGCAAGTAAATAGCTTTAACAAAGGAATTTGCAGTTACATGTCCAGAAAACAGTGAATGATTTATTTTACTTGTAACTGAAGGCAAATAATCTTTGACTTGATGGTAAGTTACCTAGTTGGAATAGGAGATGCTTTAGAACTAAAAGAAACCTTATCATTTTCATCTAGTCAAGAGCCCAAACTTAGATCAGAAAAGAATTAAAGAAATACCAAAGACTGGAGCCAATTTGGTTGAGAATGGGCAAGTGCTGTATGATTTATTATCAGCTAAGGTACTGCTATCTCTTGAGCTATTGTATTTGTTATTATTATTGACTTTATGCTTTGAAAGAAGTAAGCTTTAAGCTCCAGAAGTCTAGAGTCGAAGCTGACCATCTGAACTCCTTCTGGTCACAGTAAACAATTTGCCCAGTTTCTGTATGTATCTGTTGTCTCACTGAGCCTTCCTTCTGTCTCTAAGGCCTGACTATGGCACAGAAAGCATTGTTTTGCTTGTTGTATTAAATGAATGCCAAAGGACTGCATATAAAATGTTTATATCACCCAAGAGGACTTACCCCTGATAGTGTTCAGGCAGCCTGGTGTATGTAACAGCCCACAACAGGGTGCCCCTCCTGGCTAAGCCATTGTCCCTGGAACTAAGCTTGTGACAATACGACAAGGAAAATGGAAATGTACATAATTAATGTAAACATTCTTTTATTTTTCAGCAGCAGGTTGCTTGTCAGTCTTTGTCTCCTGGTCTCAGGACAAGGAGTACTGGTGGAGATGCAATGTGTGGACTACACAAAGCTCTGAAAATCTCTCTACAAAAGCCATGTCCTTATAAAAGACAGAAATCACTATGGCTTGTGTGCATCTGCACACAATATGGAGCTTAGGGTATTTAATTTGGGTTATACACACAACATTTACACTGGGTATCACTGAAACAAAGTGGATGTCAGTCCTAGTGAAACTGGCTGTAGAAGGCTGATTAACAGGTTATCTGGACCACAGTTAATCAGTACCTGAGGCAGTAAACATTCCCCGTGTTTATTTTAGTTCTCCTACTCTTATATTGATCTACTTGTAGTTTTGCATTTGTTGTCCTTAAATTTGTGGAATCATTGCATCATTTTTCCTGCACTTTCTTAGCTACACTACTCTTCTTTTTTATAAGATTTTCTCATTTTATCAGATATGATATAGGGAAGTGGTGAATCTGCTAGGCCTTGCCAGCAGTCATTTAAGATCCTGTGGTTTCCATGTTCACTTAACACCAGTACAGTTGAAATTGTCATGAAAGTAGAGCTGACTTACATACAAAATAAGTTCTCTAGTGATCAACCAGCTGAACGCTCAAAGTGGGTCTGTGAAATCTGAGACATTCAGGAAGGAAAAAGCACAGAAGAGCAAAGAGATAAAGATAGTTCTTATTCAGTTTTGTTCACCTGGGTTTTCTCTGCGTAAACTGCATGTTGTGCCTTTTCATCTCGGGGTAGGCAAAAAGTTTATTTTGATGATGAGGATCTTGTTGTATATACTGGTTAGTATAGACAGGGCAATTATCACTAAGAAAACACAGCCAGTATTGACAGTCCCAAGCAAGTTTTGATTTACATAAACCGGTGACCTCCAAAAAGTGCCCTCAGTCAGTAGCATTGATGTAAAGTCCTTTAAAGCTCGAAGTTCAAGGACCTTTTTCATTCTCTTTGTGTGACTTGTGACACTGCAGAACTGAAACAGGAATCTAGCTATCATCTGGATTTCATTTCACAATCTATATATCCCAACACAAATAGTCACAACCAAGAAATCCATTACAAATTCATGGCCTGTAGAGCTTCACTGTTCAACTGACAACATTTATCATGAGCTCTTTGCAAAATCATATGAGATTTCATAACAGGTGTCCACTTCACACAGGTCATCACCACTGTGGCCTGTGTCAAAATCCATTATACAATAGCTGAAAGCTATACATACGTGTTTCCAGCTACCTCCTTTTGCAGTGTGTGCTGGAATGCAGTGACAGATAAGCAGGAGACACAAAGTTTAGATCTGAACTTTCCTTTGCATCTGAATTTCACCCCCAAAGTTGAAAATGAGATGGCAGCATTGTATGCAGAGTTCTCTTTTCAGTCAGCCTTCTGTTGTGATACAAAGGGATTAAAGAAAAACAAAAAGTACCATGAGCATAGAGTTTAAATAAAACCCAACACATTATATTATTCTATAGTGGCCACTTTTAAACAAAACATAACCATATACAATTCTACTCATTCTTCCTGAATTTCGTTCCAGTCTTGTCAGACTGGGCTGCTTGATGTGTAATGAGTCTCTCATCTGACATTTCCTATTGTCCCTAGTGGTTGTAAAATCATTACTCCTGAGAAAACAAAGTTTACATGTTGATAAGTGGTGAAGGGAAGAATAAGGCTGTGGTGAGAAACTGCAGCTACTCTTCTCATTTCTCTCTCATGCTCTGTCTCCAACAGGAATAATTCACATTCTTGCAATTTAGAGAAAAGTTTCCAAGTCCTCTATTTGGGAACATATTTCAGTTTCTCCTGGGAGGTGAAAGCAGTTTGCTGTGAAATGCTTCAGACTCTCACAGTGACTGATTTTCTGCTTCCTTCTCTTGGGGTAGAATCAATGACGGTGGGGTAGGTTCCAAAAAATTTATTGGAAGAGGGAAAAAAAAGGACAAAAATAGTTGAACCCATTTAATAGCTGTGATATCATTTTACTGGCTTCCACTGTCTGTAGGGCATATGTCAGTGGTTGATTTTGTGCTTGGAGCACCAAAGGAATGGTCTTTAAAGGCTTTTTCCATCCCAGTATCAAAAAGAGCACCCCAGAGACAGCTGTCCCTGATGTGATTAACCACTGAAATGGTACTTGCAAACAGGGTGATGAAAACCTCTGAAGTCTGCAATAAAGTGACGAGGCTCAAAGTCACCTTGAGACAGAGAAAAAAAGATTCCTAGAATTGGGAGAAAATGTGTGCATTATTTATATTAAATATAATCCAATAATATATTAAAAGTAATATTGGAAAACATCTTTATTACATTGATCAGCTTTTATAAAATGGATGATTTAAAATGATTTAGCTTAAAATGGGCATATAAACAGTGCTTTGGTTCTGAAGAAAGGAATATCAGTTCTTTTTTTTCAGGTTCTTAATGCACACATGTATTTGCATTGCATTGCCTATGCAAGGACATTATCTGCGAAATTAGCAAACAATATTTGCTCTGTCAAATCCAGTTTTCACGTCTTAACTTGCATTGATGGTCTTTCCCAATTGGACTTGCATCATCTCCTGTTATCATAGACATCAAGGAAATATGTTTTGGAGTGTACCATGGCATTCAAAAGGCTTAGACTTTCTCCCACGTGAAAGTCTTTTACCACCAATCATCACAGATTAAAATCAGGGCTCTACACCTTTGAGAGCTTCAGATGTACCTAATTGTTATGGTGTCATACAGAAGACGAGGGACTCCTATCAAAATTTAGAGATAAAAAGAAAGTATCTTTGGCAAATGATGAAGTTTAAGGAAAAGTCAGTTCTGGTGATTCATGGTGTAAATATCTGAGTACCACTAAAAATATACCTATCCATTTTTCCCATGATATAAAGGGGAACAAGCAGTTTCCATTATTCTGCCTCAAAGATCTTGCAAAGAAAAAGCTTTATTTCTTAAAAATGTGTCTCAGTTTGAATATTATTTTGGAAAACAAATACTATCAGCACACCTACCCTACCCTACCCATCTTAATGGATCTTCTGCCAGTGAACCTGACATGTAACACCAACTCATTTAGGAAATTCCAGTTATCCACCTCACAAACAAAACAAGCTAAAAGATCCCAAGAAAACCACTGTTTTGCAGAAATGAAACCGATCTGCTTCTCGCTGTTCTTGTTGCTTCCTTCGGCTGTAGCATGAGAAAGTATCCAGAATCTCTGCTGTCCCACTGCCCTGCAGACCGAACCCCATCCAAAGAGCTTGGGCAGTGACCCACGGACCACTCTCCTGCTGGCAGCAGCTCCGTGACACCGTGCCATTCCTCCTACCCCAGACAGAAAAAAAATTGTTTTCCATACTTCAAGCAGGCGGAGGCAGTCAGTTTGAATAGCTGTAGTTCCTCAGCGTAGGTGAGAAAAAAGGAAGAGAAGAACCAAAAATAGCACCTTCTCTGAGAGTGTGCAGGGCTTGATTCTTCCACAACGTGCTCTATCAACCCCACTCCACAAAATGGCAGCTGGCTGGCAGGCAGGCAGCAGCCTCCAAGAAAGATGAGGTGGTACTCCCTGGAAAATTAAGTAACTGGTATGGAGCTGCAAATCTGCAGTGCTGGCTCCCAAAATGTTGGCTCGGGGTGGGGTGAGGTGTGGAGGGAGTGTTGTCATACAGGGCTGGATAGCCTCAGGGACATTTGCATGGGAAAGGAAGGAGATGTGGAGCTGGGATAGGACTATGTGGGTTCTGCTCTGAAGTCTTGCAGCCCGGTGCTTTTAGAGCAGTACATTTTCCCTGCTCCAGCTCCTGAACAAAGCAAATTAATGAAGTGCCATTAGTTGACTACTTAATGTTTCAAGCATTTTCCCACCTTACACGTATTTTTTTAAAGCAAAACTCAGACACAACCAAAAAGCACACTAAAATTTACCCACTTTTTGAGCATGAAAAGTGCAGAGGGTGAGGGAGAGAAAACAACTTTTTCAGTTCTGTTTGTGTTTTAATTAAATGTAATGGGTCTGTTTCCAAGATTTATGCCAATCTCTTTTTCAAAGTGGAAAATGGCACAAATTTCACAAATTCTCTCTTAAAATGACCCTGAAATTAATAAGCCTGTGATGTTGATGAAGTGTTACAGATTTTTATTAGGCAGGATCTGAACAGCTTTTATTTCATGCTCGTATGTCTTCATACCTGTGTTGGGTGCAGCTCTCAATGTGAAACTCTGAACTCAGTAATTATAGCTAAAAATTGTGACAGAAGGTTTTAAATTTCAGAGCAAAAAAGAAGCAGAGAAATATACCACAGTCATATGAGAGACAAAGTAATTTTGTCTTTGCTTCAGAAATCCCAATGAAAAGATGAAATTGCACTTAGGTTAGAAAAAAAAAAAAAGAAGTAGGAGCAGAATTTGGCCCTGGTTCTTGGAAAATCTGCCCTTAATTTAGTCGAGAATGAGGATGCTTCCTTTCTAAATGAATGGGGTATGGCAAATTCACTAGTGTGAGAAGAAGCTTGTATAATGTTTTAGCTACTGGGCAATATATTCTCTGCTAAAAAAAATCTTACAGTGCCTCCTTAAGTGCAAACAGAGGTAGCCTGCAGACAGTGTACAACATGTGTAACTCTGGGCACTGAGAACTTTGTGAGTCTGCCAAAAACTCATCTCATTAGTGCGCTTTGCAGCTGTAGAACAACCGTTTGGCTGAAATGATGTAGACTGAATATAAAACCGTGTCCTGGAGGTGAAAGGCCCCGTGGAGGGAGTATGCTGGAATTCCATGCACCAGAATGATGTTCTAGGAATTCCCTGGTCAGGGTGCAAAAATTCATCTGCACATCTTGATACCCAGCTTTGACAGGAAAAGGTATATTCTCTGCAATGAGATCTTTCTCTGCAGCTAGCTCAATCCTGGAGCTGTGAGGCTGGAATAGTACATCTTTTATACATAACACTTACAGACCTGGTACACTTGCATCAAGAAGGAAATTAAGACAGCTGCCTGTCCCGTAGGAGCACAAATTAAATGCCAAAGCCCAATATATTTATGCAATGTTTTATACACCTCCAAAACACAAAAGCTGTCAAGTCACAATTTTGGTGGTTTTTTGAATTGTTTCTTACACACTGTCAGGGTTTCATGCACCATTCTTTACATTTAAAGAAAGTAACACAGACTGATTTCTGACATGCACCCTCCTATCACATCTATCAGTGCAGTACAGTGAGTGTTAAATGAATGTCACCACAGAGCCTCTCTCTCTCTCTCTCAAGTTTTAAATTTCCCTTGCTAGTGTAAAACTTAATGAAAGCCCTGGAGTATACAATAGCATTTTGAAAACAGGAATTTGTGACTGCTGTGAATCATCACTCACAGCAGGGACCCAGAAATGTGAATTGTGGGAGGAACAGGCTCAGTCTCCCTCTCTTTTTTACTGGGAATTTATTACAGGCGTGTCATTATTTACAATGCACCATTCACATCCTCTAAAGAGCCAATAAACTGGCTGCTGAATATGCATTTTGCTCTGTGGTGAACACAGATGTTTCCAGCTAATATCCATTTCATTTAATTTCTTTTCTTTAAAAAAAAAAAAAATCTATCTTGCTATTTCTGTAGCAGCTGGGTAACTATTTGCCAGTCTTCGGTTTGGGAATCACTCCTCATATTTATTATAGTTGGTGCCATTTGTGTTGCACAAAGTGGAGGTCTGTCCATATTACCGGTCTCTGCCTATGTTTGCCAGGGTACCAAATGCAGTTGCTAAAATTCTCTCACAGTTTAAAGAAAAGGCCGCTTGAGGATTCAGCACAGGTTCAAATTTCACTAATGATATGTGGTAAAAACAGTATCAGATGTTTTTTTGTTCCAAGAGTACATCAGAAACCCCTGGTTTTTGAGGGGGATTTGTTTTGATTTTGCATTCCTGTGAGTAAAATATATTGTTGATTCACCACTGACAGGTTGGTGGTCATTAATTTACAGTCCCTTCATGTATTAGTAAGAGGAGGCATAGGGAATGATGGTGAACTGCAGAAGGTTTGTAAGTTAACTCAGATAATCATTCCTAACTTTAGATACTTATCTCTGCTAGCACTGTCCCCTGGGAATGCAAAACTGGTCTGTCATTTCTGTAAAAAAGTACTCCCCTGAGGTCTTAGTTTCCTGCATCTTGTCCGGCTGGAATCTGAAAGTTCAAAGGTAACTAATAAATACATTTCTGATTATCATCATCATTATTATTCACAATCCTATAGCAATTTTTTTAAAGCCCCACAAGAGCTGTGGTTTCACACAGTTTGAATACAGATAATGGCTGAGGAGGTGGCAAAGAGGGGCTCACGTTTTATCCAAATCAGATTGTTCAAACTAGACTGCTATTCTATAAATTCCTCCCCTCCTTGTGGTGTGGAAGGCAGTGTTATTGGGAATCACCAGATGGCTGGTTACAGATGGTGTTATACATTCTATCTTCAATTAGCTCTTGAAGAAGTGCTTATTGTTAGCTGCGGTGCAGTTCTTCCTCCACATGAAAATACTACTGCTAAGACCTGCCCTGCCTGAACCTCTCTGACGAGCAAACTACTTTTAGATGTGAGAGTGAGAAAGACTTCTCAAAAGCACTCCCATGAGAAGTCACTGAAAACCCAATGCCAGTAAATGACTCTGAGAGAGCAGCTCCCTGAATTTTTACCTGCTACCTACAGGTTATATCCAGTTGAAGAAATAAAATGCTGTTTGGGTCTAGACTGTGGGAGGTGAGCAAGGCCTTGCAAAAGCAGAAGGAAAAGAACCTGGCGACAGTTGCGAGGTGAGAAAGCATATCGCGCCTTGCTCTCCCACTCTGGTCTCCCCGCTGCACCTCCGTATGCACAATCAGCACTGTCCTCTGCCAGAGGCTGTGCACCCCTGCTGAGCGGCTGGGGAGGAGGCAGGAAGACCGGAGACATCAGCCAGTGTGTTCATGCTTCTGACTCACAGGAAGGACATCTGAATGAGTTAAGATGAGGCAATTCTGCTTGGAACACCATGCTTGGAGGCACTGTCGGCATGACAAAGAGAGGAACATGCAGCCCCCGTTACAGTGGTAGGAAGATCTGGTTGGAGTATAAATGGTAAAATCTTCCCTTTAAAGAGCTGGAGTCACTTTTTTCTATTGAACCATTTTATCACCCTTTTGGGGGATTCTTTCACTTTGTAAAAACCTAAATAAGAAGTCTCCTAGTATTTTCATGTGGGTTCCTGTATGAAAGAGATAGGTGTGGAAGGGACCCCAGTTAATCATTGTATTGGACCAAGATCTTACTGCATCTATGCCTAATAAAAACATCAACCCCTCTAGCTGCAGACTCGTTGGAAGGTGCAGGTGAATAAAGAATTAGATCTTTTGCATCTGAAAGTATCTTGCAATGCACATTAATTTAGTATGGGTTTCCCATGAAGGAAAAAACTTTTGTTTTTCATAAAAATGTGAAATGAACAAATATTGAGGTTATTAGATAGACTCAACAAGGGTCAGTTGCACAATTAAGAAAAAGGCAGGAATCCTCCATTCTCCTTGAGAGCTGGGTCAGACGGCAACATCTGCCAAGGTCTGACAGCAACAGAAAGGTGGACACAAGTCTCGGTCTCCCATGATGCAGTACAGGCTGAATGAGCAGATCTACATGCCTGTGGCAAGGGGTCCTCATCTACCTGGGCCTGGGCTCCCTCTCATGCACCAAAGTGACAAAGTGTGGGTCTTTCAGTGATATTCATGTGCATGGGGTCTTATAAAAAAAGGGGGTTCTAAGATGCTTAATCATACACTTCAATAACAACAAATAACCAGGTATGGAAATTAAATACTACATGTGCAGAACAGTCCCTAAATATGTATTTAAATGCCAATAAAAGCTTTACAAGTCCCCTGGTGCTTGTAGAATCTGGCTCAACAACTTCTATCTCCCTGGAGCCCTGTCATGGTGGCAGACACAGTGGGTTTCCCTTTGCTTCCCCACAGCAGAGGGTTGGAAGGGTCATGGCCACCACCTGCTGCACAGAAGGTGCCAACTCAGCTGGTGCAGGCTTGGGAGGCCACTGGTCTTTGGGGCTGTGCTATGAGGAAGGGGACCCAGAACGGCCCTGTGGAAACTAAGTGAAGTAGTGGGTGAAGGCTGCAAAGTCAGCAGTAAGCAGACAGCAAAGTTGCTGGAGAAAGAAGTAATGGGGACTTCTGCTGTTCTTCTCTCTCTCATCTTATGGGGAGAGGGGCTTGGAGACATTAACACTCAAAACAGGATTTTAAACCTCATTCCTTCTTTAAAAAAGGTGTGCTATGTTTCCTTTCTGCTTCATTATTCTTCTTTTCAGGCTGCTTGCTCAGGCTTCAGTGTGGTCTTCTCACTTTGCAGGAGTGAAGATCTTTAAGATTTTTCCCCCCAGTATTTAAGGGGATTTGAATTTAGCTTTAGCCTCACAGTTAAAATTCCTCTTTGTGATTTGGGGAATTCTTGGATCTTGCTTTTAAGCAAGCAAACATTTTCATGCTTTTTCCTTGTTTGTACTTGTTTATCTCATACCTTCTTTCCTTCTGGCCTTTTCCCTCCCTCACATCCTCTCAAATCTGCTGTTTTTCTGCTTTCCTCTCTGTTTCTCTTGAACAAGGCTCACACAGGGACAGAGGTAGCAAGGAAACCGCTGAAAAGAGAAGGATTTGAGGTTCAACAAAATCATGCAGGTAACAGTGGTCAATAAAAGGAGAAAAAGAAGACAAAGAGGGAAAATTTTTCTATGTGACTAAATCAGTAAAATTTATGTAAACTACCCTTCATAGCAACCTCATGCTCAGTGCTGGTTTTGGTGGCTGGCATTTTGTCCATTTTCCATTTTCTATCCCTGTTTTGCTGCTGTGCTGTGCTTTTCTGTGCAACGTTGCCCTGCACAAAGCCTACATCCCTCTTACCCACTGTAAGCAAGCACCAAGGAAGGTGAGACAAAGTCAGTTCAAGGGAAGAAAGTTATCATAACACAAATCACTCTACTTGTTTGTTCTGCTTTTGCATAGCTTTCCTGATTTGTCTCTATTTTTATTCAATCTAAGTAGAAGATAGAGATATAAAGTTAGCAAAACTGTTCCTTTTAGACAACTGCCTAAAGGTCTTATTCAAGCTCACTGAAATCAATGGAAAATTTTCAATTGACAACAAAGGACTTTGGGATAGTTTCTAAATATTTATTCATATAGGAGACAACTGCTCTTTCAGGTAGCCAATACACATTTCACAACCTTCCCTGAGGGCCTTTTAAAACAAAACAATGACAGAGAATAAAAAACTTTAAATAAGATTAAGGTTAGATGCACTACACTTTCAGTACCGCTCTGTAATTCAAAGGTTGCTATCTATGCTCTGGGCACAACATGGGACATTTCCCTTCCTTTTTGTAAAGGGAAAGAGACATGAAGGATTGATTTAGCAACAGTTTTAACTCTCAAAGTTTTGTTCTCTTTGTTTTCTGTCCAGTGTTTACCTTGTTTACTGATAATATGCTTATAGAGAATACACATGGGTATAAGGCTTATGTGGCATGTAGAATACGATGGAACATCACATTATGCTTTTCATCTCTCAAACTGTCAGTGAATGAAATAAAAATTAAAAAACATTGGCATTTTCTTCAAGGGAAAAGGTTGGTTTTCTCCATAGATTTTCATTACATCACATTGGATGATATTGTTCTCTACAATTAAAGAGTGCCACAACAACACTTCCTATGAATGAGCCCTGACTCACTTCATTCCCTGTGGCCAGGAGTGTTTAATAAGCACAAAACACACGGTTTAAGTAGTACCCTCCAGCTTGTGCACTGTAATATTGGCAATAATGTATAAAAAAGGGGCAGGAGAATGTGTGTGAGGGGTTTGTATGTGTGTTGTGTATGCCACAGCAGGGGCATGTTCCATAGAGACAGATCGTCCGGCACAATACACTGGGGCTGCACTTAACTCAGCGTCTCTCTGAAGCAGAACCAGGCACAAACCCTAATTAAACACAGGGTGTGAATCCCTGGAGGGCAGTGATAGAAGGGTCTGTGTACTAATCCAGCCTGTGCTGACTAACAGCAGCACTGCACAATCACTGCTGCATGAATATATTCTTCTGGCAGCTGCATGCAAGCGGCAGTCTTTGCGATTCTGATGACTTTTCATTTTTATGACACTGTGTTTTAGCTTCAGGTACTAGTGTGAGACTCCCAGTTAAGTGGCTGTTCTGATTATTTTAAGTAGTCACTAATCAAAATGCTGAACAGAGGAGGCCAGGGGAGAAGGGGGAAAAGGACGGAGGTAAGAGATGTAAAGGAATGTGTGAGGGTTAGAAGGGGAGGGAGGAGGGCTTTGCGTCTGATTTTCCTAAGCAGGGCAATTTCTTTAGTGAGGAAGGTGAGCCTGTCACTACTTGGCCCCTGTCTGCTGCAAGTACTTTAACTTCTCAGCAAACCAAATGACGGTTATAGAGAAGGGGAAATGACTGGAAGGTTTCTAGCAGCAACAGCAGAAGCAACGGCAGAGAAATGCATTGTGAAAAATCAGTTTTAATAAAGCCCCAGCACTGACCTTGGAAACATAAGTATTTATATTATTGACTTCTGTATGAGGTTATTTGTTAAAAAAAAAAAAAAGGAAAGAAAGAAAGAAAAGAAAGTATTTCTGTTCTTGAGACCTGAGGAAAAAAAATAACTAAAATTAGAGAAACTGGAGATATAAACGCAGTGAGTAGAATAAAGCAAAATACCTCTGGGGTGTTCATCTGCCATAGTAGTCATTTCATATCTCATCTGTTATATGAATGTGATAGCTCTTTCCCTTTTTGATAGGAACATTATGTAGACTCCACAGATTCAATTCCATTTATAAGTCAATGGTGTGAGATTTTATGACAATTCTTTTTACTGGGTTGATTCTGGATGATCTTCCTCTACTGAAAAAGAAAAAAGGGAAAAATATAAGGAGAAGGGGACAGCATCATTTTGGTGCTCACACATGAGTGTTCTGGAGGCACTAGACATTAATGTGAGAGATCTAATAGTACTGTTCTATCACGAATGTGCCCAGGTGTTCTTGAGCCTCAGTGTCAATGCTGCCAGCACTTGAAGAGGTCTATGCTGGAAGGAGAGCTGTTGCTGGGGAGGAAGCAGTCGCTCTGGGCAGAAAGGGTACCTGGTTTCAGCTGAACTTGTAGGTCATACATCGCACAGATGATTTACTCATGCTCAGGGTCCCTCATTCCCTAGCGCTTCCTTCAGCCCTCCATCAGGCCAGCTCCAGCCTGGAATTCCACAGAGCCTGTGAGTTGTGGTGAGCAGAGATCCAAGCTCCACAGAGAAAGAAGTGCTCCTCTCTGAGTTTATGCTGCACCTATAGCAACTGACCTGGGTCCCAATGTAGGCTAGTAAATAGGTGCCTGGAAAACCTGTATAGTGGCAGAGGTGTGTGTACAGGTCCATGTTATCCATACCAATACATTCTGCTGAAATTTTCCCTTTTCCTGACTGCAAACAGAAGTTTCACAGAAGGTATGGGTTATATACCCTTAGGATGAAAATGAAACCCCATGTTTTGTGCTACATAAGTGAATGAGGTGGATTGGTGAGGAATTGGACAGTGAATGTTGTCAATATAGGCACGTGCTCACAGTGAAATCCCCTTGGCTTAGGATGCCATTTCTTTGTTTATTTTCAGGCTCCATTCTGTCACAAGCAGGATCCACCGGAGTAATCCCCTTCCAATGCCAAGAGCAGCATTGGAAAGGCAAGTACCCATGTCTTTAACACAGGAGGAGTTGAAAAAGAAAATAATCTCCTGTGTGGGGCAGTGTCAAGTCAGGAAAAAAACCCCAAAACCTCTTGATGTCCTTTCTGGCTGTACCTTTCTGTACCTTGCAGAATATAAAGAAGGAAAGGGGCATGAACACTTGTGCAAAGCAAGACTCTACCAGCTTTCTGCAACTGAATTTTTCTTAGGGCATGTCTTCATGCTATGATAAATAGTTTCTGTGGAAATGTTTTACCGTTTCACTGCATCTTCCGAGCATGCCTAATATATGTGTCTCCATTCAGAGCCTCCTGGAAATAGGAGCTGTTTCTCCTGCCCCTCTCTCAGCCACCTTCCCTACAAGCAAAGGTCTGCCCACCAGGTTGGGGATTGGAGCACAGGCTCATGGACTCACACTCTGTCATGGGGCTGACTCCAGCTCAAATACCCTCCTGCAGAGGAGGCCTGACTGGGGAGGTGGTATTTACCACCAAAAAAAAGGAGAAAAGGACACTGAATAAACAAAGCAAGGGGAAAACATGTCAGTGATTCTCTAACCCTTGGTTAAAGCATTTGGCAGGATAAAAAGGAGAGCTGGGGACTAGTCCCCAGGATAATTAATCCTTACAGAGTAACCAGATAAACCATTTCCTACTGGTTCCTGGCTCAGCATGTCAGCTTGTGACAAGGCACTCTCGGGCAGCAGACTTTTCTATTTTTGAAGGGGAGCCTAAATGCATAATTTAGGGTTTTAACTCTGCCTTGCAAAAAAGGTGCGTAAAGGTGAGGCTGCACAATGCTCATCATTAGTCGCTGGTGATTTAACCTTGGGAACCTCCACCTCAGACACAAAAATGTATGAGGATACCAACATAAGGAGACTCCAGTAAAACCCCACAAATTTTTGATGCATTTGGAGAAGGGCTGAGACCCTTTACAATGTTTCCACCTAACAACACTACTTGCCACAGATCCTGTAGGACCCATTACATGCCAGAACACCTCATGCCCTCATGAGATACAATAGCATAAAAGTGAATCTAGCAGCTGCTATTGATTAAGCCAAGTCATTGCTTCCATGCCTATTCCCATGTGGGTTTATCAGACATTTATGCCACATATAATGTTGCTCCTCCTGGGCTCATGACTGCCCAGAACACACATTTTACTTGAGCTCCTTCTCAGCCCCAAATCTCAGTGGACCTCCAGTCAGGCAGAATTCATACACACAGCCATGCTTCAAGCTACAGGCAAACGGGAGGATGACAGTGCCACAATCAGCTCTGTCCTCCTCTGACAGATTTCTGGACTATTTGAACCAGCTTTCTCTTCTGTGGCAAAAAGTCAGAAGGGATGAACTTTAGCCAGTCATTTGCAATGCTCTTTGGTGAAGAAAAGTCACTTCATAAATCTAAGATACAAGTATGATAGATGAATTATTTACTGATAGGAAACCCTTTCCCCCTCCAAACTAAAGTACACCAGAAAACTGGAAACTGCTTGAGAGAGAAAGATACTGCAAGAAACCCACACAACTAAAGACACCTTTGGGAACATTTGTGAAGCATATCTTACTGTGCTGCTCCTACATAAGAGGTAAATACTTTGATTTGCTCTTTTATTAGTCGTAGGCATAAACCTGGAAGGCTTTCCCTATTGCTGTATCTCACTGATGGCCTGTTTCCATAGGGGTAGGGAAAGCCTTGGCATCTGGTGGCCAATAATCTGGTGGCAGCCATATCCAGCATTCCTCTCAAGTCTCACTTTTCTGGTTATAACAAATGCACTGAATTCAGTGCAATTAGGCCAAAAGGAGGTGTTTCTATCCTTCATTTCAGCATAGATTATACGCTATAACATGGCATTTTAAGTCATCAGCACTTTAGCTTAAATAATTATGTTTTACAGTGAGAGGGTTTTGTTTTACCTCAGTCAATTAATAACAAGCCATACTCAAATTTAATAAGTGTAATGAGAAATGCTTGTTTGATTTTTTTGAAGTCACGTGCCAGGGTAAAAGATGGAGCAGGCTATTCTTTTTGACTGGTGCACGAGGTCAGTGGCAAACCAGTATCGCTCAAGGGTGGTGTCTGTCAGCTTGGTTTCCAGACTGTGCCCTAAATGTTTGAAAATGTTAGAGAAATCCAAAAGCTACAGGAAAATATATTCTCAGCCAATGTGTTTATTGTCAACANTCCTTCTTTTCCTTTTTTCTTATGTACTCTGTTTTTCATTGCATATATGCATCTTATTTGGTCCTCTGTTGTGGTTAACATCTTTGGGTGCAACCAGTAAATCTGCACTGCACCAGCTTCAGGCCAGCTAAAGAAAAGGTTCTCCACAGTAGATACAGACACCTTGGTTGTCTCCAAGGCTGCAGGTCCTCCTTCCCTTAGTAAGCCTTGGACAACCTAAAGAAAGTTCCTCTGTATCTCCAACTTGCCAGCACATGGGAAAAACTGAGGCTACAGTTAGAGTTCTGGAAGAGTTGTTGTGTATTTCTTCAAAGTCCTTCCCTGGTTCGTCCCCCTGCAGTTTGCAGGGTAGGTTATGGCTTACTGATTTTACTGGCCATGGCATGTGGCAGCTGCATGCAGGTTATCAGCCCATGCAGGAACCAGTCCCAGCCTGGTCCTTCAGGGGGTCAAATGGCCACTGAATGCACAGCTCTTGGCAAATGTCCATGTGTGGCTGAAAGAGGAGTGCATATCCAGAGGAGGAGTGGGTGCAGTCCAGTTTCCCTAAATTAGATTCAAAATTAACTCGTATAATTGTTGGAGGTGTAATCCCTTGGTGTGGGAAACCACTTAAGTGCATGCTCCAATCTATCCATATTTAGGAAAGCAGTTGCAACACTCCTTGTTAGGCAAGTGCTTATGTTCCTTTTTCCTCAATAGAGCAACTTTCCTGAATTAAAGCTTTTAAGCTGGAGTGTATGCTCACAGCATGTGCCATTCTGCCTGCCTTTGTGAATGTTAGATCTGTACTGCAAATGTGATAATCTTTGTACAAATAAGAACACCACTTTTCAATATGATTTTCAATTTTTCTCTCACATAAACCAGAGAAAATCTTATAGCATAGTCTGTACAGATTTAACATTGAAAAGCTATCTTCAAACTGCACACAGGAAGACACTTTGGATAATTTGAAAGAAATTATCTTTTTAATGCATTTTCCTCCTTTTTTTTTTTTTTTTTCCCAAAGAGCAGTTCACAATTTTCTGAAAATGGACTCACTGTTCAAAACTACTGGGAAGATAATTTCTACAAGGAATGACTGGTCTGTAACTCATGTATGAGTGACTGACCCTAAAAATCTGAGCTGTTTTGATTGGCCCTTTCTCCCAAAGGGTGGTTCTTCTCTCTTGCTAAAAGAACATAGCTCTTAGGTTCAGGTTCCCACTGCAGTCCTCTGTGTTTACATAGTGCACACTTGACTTTCCTCAAATATTCTAGTGTTGTTGGGTTAAAAATCCACTTGTTGTGAAGAAGAAAAAAGTCTTATTCTCTTGAATGTAAAGTGAGTATATTTGGGCTATATTAGCACTCCAGTTTTAGTCATTAAGCACTGTGTAATCTATGCCTCTGCACCATGTGCCAATCTGCCCAGACTTCTGCAATGAGCAGAGTTTTTGAATACACTGAAGAGTTATTAGCGTGCTTTTTTTTATACAATTACAGTGCAGCTGTATACGTCTGTTCCTCTGAGCCAAGCATTTTATGTGCTAGAGGTTGGCATGTGTTGGAATGATGCAAGTAAAAAAATAAATACAGGAGAGTAATGTAGTTGAATTCTGTGAATCTTGGTGGTAAGGTGGGCTCACAATGAAACTCAAGTCTCTGAAAGATAGATGGGACTGTGGCTGCTATGCTGCTGGTTTAGAGTTGAAAGACTGTATTAAGAGAGAAAGGAGGAGAAGTTGAAAACAAAATTTAAGGAGATAGTTAATGTCTTCCTTAAAAATAAGAACTTTCTGCTTGCAAAATAAGAAGCTCATGATAGAGCATCAGCTCAGGACAGCTGCTGTGTAGCCAAGGCAGAACTTGAACGCTTTTAAGGCTTTAATCTTGCCATCAGCTGAAAACGAGTGTAGCCGGCTGCCTGCCTATGAGATACTTCGACAATTCATTTATATCACTGACCTTGACATGCCATTTTTTGCATGATAAGGGTTTGCTTTTGGGGTGGCACTGTCTGATAGGGCTGGCTAGAAAGAAGCGTGCAGAACCCTTCCATCAACAGCATCTCTCTGGGACACGCGTTTCACTCCAGGGCTCTTTGCCAGCTTCCCTTGTTGCAGATCGTAAATGAACATGTCTTGCTTTGCCTACACACTGTTCCACTTCTTTCGCAGATTTCAAATGGACAAACAGGTATTTTTGAATGCCTTTCACATGAAAAAGGACTTAAGTCTCTTTTCAACCTGAGCTGGAGAGGAAAAAAATCTATCGTGACAGATATATACAGTGTAGAGCATGCATGTATATATGTGTATATAAATGATGGGAAAAAAAAAGCACTAATAATTTTTCAGCATTTCTAAAACTTCATTTCCATATGCACATTTAAAATTGCTTAAAACCACTATATAAACAGAAAAACAGTGAACCTGAGCCTGGCTGCTGAAATCTCTGAAGTGTCATGATGGGTTCAGTGTAAGAATCTGTACAGGAAGGCATCGGATCATGACAGAAAGGTTGGTTGCTCTTGGAATAGAGCTCTGCTTGCACAAGAGAAACAGTGAGTGAATTATTCCCTCCCTTTCTTTAAAACATTTTTGGTAGCAAGATAGATTTAGACACAAAAATCCTAAAAAAATATATAAGACTCATGATGTGGGGAAGAGATTTTTTTTTTAAATTTCATTTGGGAACAGCTGAACTCGGAGGCAGTCTATCTGCCTTCCTGTCTGATGGCCCGTATTCTTCACAGCACTCCTGAGGCTGCACTCTCACCGCATATAATTCCTCCCCGGTCCAGTCCTGTGTGCAGCATGTGGACTGCTCTCTGAGAGGAGGGGGATCTGACTTGGCTGGCAGTCAGAGCAGCAGGAGCAATTGCAGATGCTGCTATTTACACTATTTTCACATTCTGAAGAACAAAGAGCAGGAGGCTGCCAACAAATCTTAGAGGCTAAGCCTTTGCCCTACACGCAAGGCACAGCCAATGAATGCCGGCAGAAACATGCAGTGCACCACTTTGTGAGATATTGCATCTCTGTTTTGGTGAAAATACAGTCAAGATCACTCACCGAGAAAGCAAAGAAAGGTAAGAAAGGACCGTCATTGCCCAGGAGTGCCACCTTTCCAGGTGTACAAGGCTGAGTGAAATATTTCTGTCTCATGTGAATGAGCCATTCCAGGTCTCGGGGATGACTAACCCTTAAAATTCATGGTTGTGGTGGTAACAAAGATAGATGTTTATCCAATGCTCTTTAATCTAAGCTAGACATGAGCCCAAAACAGTTCTTTGTATGAAGAAATGATATTTCTGTGCAAAAGCATTCTAGAGATTTGCATTGTGCTGCTGTGGCCGGACATGTTTTACCCCTGTCCATGGGCTTCTTGTATGGCCTCAGAGAAGTCCGTCAGGCTGATGTTTTCAATAACATAAAAGAGGTAGGCTCTCAGTTTTCCTTAGAAAATCAAGGATAATACAGGTTTCTTTGAAAAAGGTCCTCTGAAAAAGCCCAAGATTGATCCTGTTGTGTGCCTTGCCTTTTTTTCCTCTCCGGGTCCTGTCTATTTGCCTTTATTCTCTACTAATGTGGCAAACTGCAGTGTCTGACTGCATGCACAAAGAGTGGGATTCTTATCTCAGTTAGACCCTCTAGGTGTAAGACACATGAATAATAATATTAATAATTTCTATTCCATATGACAGACATCTGTGTATCTGTCATATCTACACCTTGCATCTTTCATCGTTAGTGTGTCAGAAAATCCAGATGATACATTTTAGTTTATTAATTAGAATTTATTCAAGTGCTTTTTGATTATTTTTAGCCATCTAAGGTTATTTTTGTGCATGGACAGACCTCCTTTATCTTCTTTAAATCTGGTCTCGGATTCAAAATCAGGTGTAAACACTGGAATTCAGGTGAGTTTTGGTGGTGGGCATTCAGTATGCTTCAATTTACCATTAGAGGACCTCTGCAAAAAAGCAAGCTATGGAAGCTGCTAGGGATTCAGCACTGTCTTCCTGCAAAGGAGCAGATTCACAGACTTGGAATAATTTCAGATCTAGATTTAATAGTTATTCCTCTACCAGTCTTCTCCTCTGCCTCTCCTAGTAAAAGTGAAGCTGTGGCATTTAAAAAAACCCAAAATGTTAGTTTTAGGGAACTGGCAATTTGGAAGGTCTCCCATCCACACTGCTTCTTTGTGTTAGCTGGGAGAAATCAGCAGAGAATAGTTTCAGTGCCAGATCCTCCTGACTTGTGGGAGGATTCACAGTAACGTGAAAGAAAAATCAGTTTCACATAAACAGCATATCTAAGAACACAAGCACAATGGAGTTTTAAACTCTGGGGGTACACAAATATGCATTCCAGAGGCACCTGATTCAGATGAATAAACACTCAGAGCAGGTCTTCTGCATTACAGTACCTGCCTAACACTAGTTCAGACTTCACTAGCGAACACTTTCCCTGGGAACAGCCACAGGCTAATCCTGGATTTGTGTGCCCACAAGGAGTGAATATTGGCTATGCCTCTAGGGGACCCCTTTGGGTTTACTTTAATAAAAGGAAGAAATCTCAAGATTTGATGCAAAGAGCATATCCCAGATGGGCAGAAACACAGGCCTTTGGGCCTTGCACCTTGTGCAGTCTGTTCACTCTGTGCAAAAGGAGTGTAAAGTACTAGCAGAACGGCGTGCTGCCATTGTACACCAGCTCTTTACAGGTGTTACTGACAAGGTGCAAGGTACAAGATGACAGAGCATAGAGGCCCTTTAGTTGTTGCTTAGACTCTCCTGCTATTTAACCAATCCTTGGACAATTTTTTTCCAGGGAAAAACAGAAAAAAAAAAAAAAGGAGAAAAAAGTAACCCAAACACTCCAAAGAAATTACAAACTCTTAAAAGCATAGTTTCTTTTCAAGTAGCACACGTGCCTGTGAACCTCAAAGTATGTTTAAAATGTGAATTAATTAAAGCGGCACAATTTCTGAGGAGCAGGTTTTATCACAGACATTAAAAAGGAGAGAAAACATCTTGCAAAGAAGCCAAGTGGTTCATTTCTGATGTCCTGCCATGTAGTGCAGATGATAAACAAGGCTTTCTGATCACTGACACATATCCAAAATCTGGGGTGAGTTTCACTTAAGCTCTTGTTCCTTAAACTCTGGGCATACCAGAGAGCTACTGTAGAGTTACGCACACACACAGGCACTCACACACACACACACACACACACACACACACACTCATTCCTGGGGAAGGTACTAGAGGTTTTTATTTTCAGATACCCACTGAGTGGTTTTATAAGCAAATGGGCAGATATTCTGGTTATTCTTGGCCATAAAGTCCTTTCGAAGAAGCAGAAAAACAAATCAAGCAGGACTGTGTAAAGGGAAAAATTGAAAGAACTTTGTTTCCAGTGCCATCCCAACCTCAAGGAAAGAACCTCTCTTCCAAAACTCACTGGTCTGCCAGGAAATAAACTGTCTACAGGTCACATCTCCAGTTGCAGGATATTAATAACAGATATTTTCCCTGAACACTCGATGAAACCTAAGAGATACAGCAGCAGTAGGGCCATCTCTGTTCCTCCACCCAAGTAACAAGGTGGAAAGATGGTGCCATGAGAATTAAAGGGCAGCCTGTGAGCAAGGGAGAGGAGGGGGTGAGTGGTTTGTATAAATAAAGGTAGAGCAAACATCTCCTATGTGACAGTGCTGTGACAGTACATACACTCTCATCTATACACAGGTACCTGTCGGAGCAGCTACTGTAACCATGTTGTAAAATATTCAATGACTCATTGTGAATAACTGTCTCATTTAGAAGAATAATCTGGTGACAAGACCAACATTGTTAAGTTGTGTCAACTTGTTAGGAAAGACATAAAACAAAAATACCACTAACATCCAAGAGCTGGAGGCAATGTCAATAATTTTTTGGAAGTGAGCGGCTGGAGGAAAGTGAGGCTGGGCTCCAGCACCTTACACAAGCTCAGTTTGCAGAGAGGAATGCGGTAAATGAGTCCAACGATTTACAAATCAGCGCCACGCTGATTTACTGGGGTGAACATACCATGACAGGGATCCCCCTGCCTCAGATGTGAGCAGGTATCTGTCCTTAAGTATGAGATGCTATGGACCTAGCCCTACCTTTCCACGCTGCTCTCCTCCAATACAAGGGTCTCTGCTAGAGCAAAGACTAGGTTACCAAGAGATAGCTTCTTGTCTGACTCCATTCCCAGTTCTCCTGAAGCTGGGATACCCACTTCCAGTTTCAGATGCATATTGAAATCTGTTGCACTGCATCAGAGCAAAGAAAGAGGAAAGTGTGAGCCTTGTTTACCTCTTCAGCTGTCTCACAGGCTGGATGGGCAATTGCAGAGAGCAAAATATGGTGGCAGCATGGAGACCTCCAGACTGGGAAAGCGAATCAAGAGCAACACGTATGATGC
>WEKY01003890.1:46885-73778 GCA_013390045.1 Picathartes gymnocephalus | reverse complement strand
GTTAATTGCACCTGCACACTTGTTCAACATTGCTAACTCATCTAAAAATTTATCATTCAAAATGTAATTTTGAAGCTGTAGTGCTGAACTCAGCTTCTGTAGGATGTCTCGAGCACAAGTGGGTAATTCTACCCCTGCTTTTCCACGAATGGGCTGCATGGTTTCTGCAATGCGGTTTAAATCTCCAAACTGTGTTACAAGTGTGAGATAAATAACTTTCACACAGTAAACAGTTTCAGAAATGGAATCACTAACCCAGAGCATTCCCAGGGTTAAAAAGCCTCTGGTCTCTGGAGTGAATTGGTGAGAGCAAGGACCTCAGGCCCTGATTATGGCATCCTGATATGTGCAGGACTGTGATAAATTCAGAATATCTATGTATCTATGTATATAGATATCCCGCAATATCAGATCACACCAAGGAGCAGAAGGCTGTAACAGTAGTCTTTCATAATGGCATTTGCTGTAGCTGCTCCCTTTTTAGAGTCCTTGTCCAGCTTCCTTTGAAATAAGTAGCCTTTAATGGGGTTAGATGAAATTATAAAATGTTTTGCCATGTGGATCTTTTTATATCCTTCTTCTTGCCTCTGTTTGCTCTCAGAAATATCAAGTGATACTTGTTTTTGAATCAGCCATCAGTTATCAGCTTTTTCACTGAATTGAGTCTGACCTTTTTTTCCCCTCCTTTGGTATTTTGAAAATGTTAATTATTTTAAATTGAAATCTGAGACTTATTGTTTTTCCCATAATTGGCTGTTTGTGCATTAATTACACAGTGCTGAGACTCTGAGACGTGAACTTGAGAGAGAGAAAATGATGAAAAGACTCTTGATGACAGAATTATGAAATTCGCACTTCCGTCAGATGGAGAATGGATTGGGGCCTTTCATGTGCCTTCTGTCTGTTTACATTCCTCTGCTTCTGTGTACTCAACATAATGCATTGGGAAAATGTGAGATATTCCTGGCTCGCCTGGATTCACCACTGTTGGTTAAAATTACGTCTTGGCTAGACTTTAACTTGAAGGAGTTCCTTTATTCATTTGCTGCTGGGAAATAAACCTTCAATCCTTTATCTCTCCTGAGATTTTATACTCTTAACACAATTAATTTCTGGTTTGGTTTTGGTAAATCTAGGGCAAAGAGGATCAGCAAGGAGCATACTGATTTCTATTGGGAAACACTGTTCTGTATATATGTTAATAAGTGCACAGAAATTAATGTTATGCAGAATATTTTGATAGTAACATAGAAAATATGTCATTTTGTACAACTGAAAATTGCAATGAGCTACTGCTATTTGTTAAAAGAACCATTTTTAAAGCAGAAGAATGATTATTACATCCTAACCCCAGGACTGTTAGTCTCCACAGAATAAACGGCTGTCTTATTAAATTCCTAACCTTAACCTTCACTCAGAGATATAAATAGCTGCAAGGGGGAAAGACACCCCACCATACAGATATACACACCCAATACTCCCTACAGTTGTCACCTTGACCTAAACCTTCAAATGAATCTTACTGTATTTCCATTAATGGATGAAAAATATCCGTTGTTTAAAGTAATTTGCTACTGACTTTCTAGCTTGATACTGACTTTTTTAAAGTAAGTGAGCAGTTTTACCTTCTTTGGTTTGCCTAGGCTTTAAGGCTAGCCCACACTCAGACATCTTCTGCCTCAGCACTGAAGGTTGCAGAGCCTCAGCAGTGTGGATGTAGCTCACATAGGGAGACTTTTTTTCTTCCTGAGTGAATAAGCCACCTTCCTGACTGACATGAATTGATTGGTCACTTTCAAGAACAAGAACAATGATACTTTATGGCATAGCTGTGCCTATACCCATATTTTTAACTCTACTAATCAGCACGTACGTCCCGGCAAACCTGTGGAGGGTGCGCCTGGCTGTACATCCCATTCACCTCCAATACCCAAACAACCTCTACGTCCAGTGGAGCTATCTCAGGCATGAGGTGGGGTGGGTGGTCCAGCACTAGCAGAGCCACAGCTGCAGGGAGGTGATTTATTGTATACAGGTAATGCTACCAACTACTTCCTAGGGAAAAAAAAGTGTCTCTGTTTCCCCTTGTTCAGCAGTGCAGGGTCATCTAGAAAACTAACAACATTTGACTGTCGGCTACAAGATACTCTTTCAACAGGAAAGCTTTTGTGCGTTTTGTATGGCTGAAGATGTATATTTTTCTGTTACTCTGTACACTATGTTCTCTTATTTGTATTAAGATAAAATATTGCCCTTCATTTGGCACTGATTACAATGGCTTTATCTCAGCTTAAGCAGTTTGTTTGTGTGGAGGCTGGGAAGTGATTGCTGTGAGACTGGGTTTCCTTCAGAGTTAGCTTCTGCTGTTTTTCTGAAATGAGAGTTCTGGAGAGCTTTGTAAGACTATGGATTGCAGTGTGAAGGTATAAAATGACTTCTCTGTTTTATATTTGTTGGGTCAAAAAATTAGCATTAGCCTTCCCATTTAAATCCACCAAACCCAAAACTTTCTGGTTGCCATAAATTGGGTCAAAATATAAAGCACAACTGTTAGGTAGAAAATCACATTACAAAATGTCATCAAGTGGCTCAACATGAGCAGTGGGCACAAGGAGCCACAAGAACACACCTGGACTCTAGATTTAAGAGCATTCCAGTGACTTTTCTGGATAATCAGATGTGACTTGTATGCTGTCCACCCTCTAGTTGCAGTGCCAGGACACTTCTGTTCATTATGTTTTAATGCCCCACTCCATCAATCCAGAGTTCTTAAAAATTGATTAGGAACATTAAATCCCTGTGAGGAAATCAGAAAGGAGGGGAAAATGCACAGACACAAAAGAATTAAATTTCCTGTTACTCTTTTCTCACCACTTCCCAGAAAGTATTGGTGAGGGAGAAGCATCAGCACTTTTTTACCTGTGTCCAAGTGAGAGTGAGCATTCTGAAGAACAAATAAAAGAAAGAAAATTGGAACTAGAAATGCTGGTTTGGGAGAGGGAAATGAAGTAAGGTTGAGAATGGCACAGTGCTGACCCTGGCTGAATCTGGTTTTCTGCCTGTTAGGTAATCTTCAATTGTGTTAGAATCGGCAACAGTTTCACAAAGTCATTGTCAAGGAAAACCAGGAAAAGAAAAAACAAACAGAAAAAAATTTTAACACACCCTTCAGTCATAGTGATTGCCATGGAGTGGACTTGAGGAACCCCACTGTATGCCTTGGAGGCAAAACAGATCCAGTTACCCATGTTAGGACAGTCTGGCCACATAAGCAAAAGCCTTTAGCAAAACTGAATGCCTGAATCAGACTAGACCATAAGATGTTCTGGCTAACAAGTAATCTACTAGTTTATTATTTTTAATGCATCATTTTTCCTCCCATTGTATAAAATTTCTTCAGCTGAAATAGTCAGAAGCAGAAAACTGTGAACCAAGGTTAATTTATATGAGTCTTTATAGCTGAGGCATGCTCTGGGATAGCTGAAGAAGGGCAGAGATTCTTCCTCCTTTGGTTCCCACCAGGAGAAGAGGGAAAGGGTCATGTGGCTGCTTAGTTTCTGTGGAATATTTTCTACAGAACAACTCCAAGTACGTTGCCTTGTCTTGTTTTAATGTCTTATCCACTGGCTGCCACTGTTTTGTATTCTGCAGTCTAATGGAGCTTTATTAAAACAGTTCTACTGATATGAAACTAAACTTTTAACTGTGGAATGTCATCGCCTTGTTCTTTCTTACTACGTACCTTCTTCAGCCATGCTTCAGCATCTCAGTTTTCACATCTTCTGAAGAAACACTTCTGCCTCACCTCCGGTTGGGAATTACAGTGGTAGGACACCTGTTACCCAAAACTACTGTGAACAAGACAATGTCAACATGAACATATTGCAAAGGGGCAGATATTGCAGATTTGCCCCTACAATTTAACTTTACAGGTGTTAAAGGATACTCTGCCTGAAGGTATGTCTATATAATAGTGCAGAAGTATCTGAGCTAGCTTTAATGAGCTTGCATATCTAGTTGTGGCAGCATGAAGCCCAGCACAGGCTCTCATTATCATGTACATTGACATGTGTAAAGATAATGCATTTGAATAGCAGCCTTCTGAAGCATGGTCTCCAGAACTGGTGACAGGAAAGGGTGGCTGAAAGGATTTTGTCTCTTCAGCTCTCCTGGGAAAGGGTTCATCTCATCTAACATTAAAATGCCCAGCTCTCACCTGATGAGAGATCAAAGGAACTGTCTTCCAGAGGTGCCTCTGACTTAAGTGTCTACCTTTATACTGATTAAAGTTAAGTGAGATGAATCCTGCTTTCCGTCCCTCTGCCTAGGTCTACATTGCAAACCCTTGCTGACTCAGCTGCATCATCCAGGGTTCAGCCTTGAGGTACGATTTGTGATTGGCGTAGCTCTGCCAGCGAAAGCCTTGCGCATTAGGTGTAAATAAACTGCCAGAAATATCCTTTTGTCAAAACAGCTTTTATCACTTGTGGGAGAACATAGAGCTGGGATAACAACTTACAGTGACGTAAGCACAGAGGCTTTGCTATAGTCGTGCTCCATCTAGGAGGAGCTGTTTGATGAAACCTCCTGCTATAGCCACGCTGGCAAAGCCTACCAGGGGTGGCCCTGGCTTTTGGCAGTGCCCTGAGTGATGCTCTGACCCCGTCAGCAGATCGCAGCTTTTCAGCGTGAAGTCTCTAAGCAGCGGAATGCAATGTCGTCATGTTTGGGTGATTCCAGCAAAATTTATTGGCCATTTAAATAGCTATGCAAGGAGTTAAATATCTTCTCATTTTGCCGTCTCTTATGAAAGCCAACCAATTGTGCTTCGTTTTTATGTGGCTCGGCTGTTTCCACTATTTTGTTTTAAAAGAAATAACCGGTTTTCTTTAGAGATGTTGGTTGAGATTCCACACCTCTCTCAGATCCCACTGTGTGTGCAGACTTTTCATGTTTCATAGACCCTGGAAGTGCAAAATTTGAAAATTAACTCCTCCAAAGTTTCAGTTCATGGCTTCACTCTCTTGCAACAGGATGCCTACGTGCCCATTTGAAACAGAGCTGGCAATGCAGTGAAATGTTTCATTGGAGGCAGCATCATGTTTTGTTTGAACTGTTTACAAATGGCCTTTGCTTTTATTTATTTTTGTTTTTTCTGGATACATTTCTGGTTCATTTGCTACAAAAAACCTACTTGTAATTATGCAATGGAAATTTATTCTTTTCTTTTCTTCTTTTTTTTTTTTTAATGTCCTGATGTTCAAGGAGTTTGCAATAAATATACTGAGACTGATCTGTAATTGCATGTAAGATTAGCCTCACAACTGTGTTTTGTAAAGTTAAGTGCCGTAAAAGAAGCTGTAGATGACGTGGAGAAGGAGGGAAGAGAGAGAGTAAGTGGAGAAGAAGGCTTCTTTGGCAGCTGCAGCATTGAGTGGTGGGTAGCAGCTTTCAAGCAAGACTGCTCGCACCATTTTGTTTCATCTGAGTAGCAGCGTGTATCATCAGACAGTGTATGATGGCATTTTGTTGAAAACATGCCTAAAGAGAAACTTTTACGGCTCAGCTGTTTACCTGTTCCTGTATTCATGCCTGCAATAAAAGAGATGAAAAATAAACCACAGAGTCTGAGCAATTTGTAGTTAAATCGGTCATTTAGGAGGCAAGGGGCGGCATTGCCAATTAAAGGAAACATTTGCTTGCTAGAAAAGTGAATCCAGCATCATAAAAAGAATTACAACGCAAAGAAATAATGGAGTAGTACTTTCTTCATAAAGCCCAGAGGGTTTCCTCCAGCTGAAAGTTATAGTCCAGTATTGTAGGGTGCTAATCATCTGTGAGGTCATTAGGTGGGGCACACTTTGCTGAATACCAGAGCCAGAAAAACACTGGCAGGATCAATGTAGACAAACACAAAACCTGGCAGGTGTTTGGGCTTCCATATAGGGCTCAATAGGCACCAAAAAGTATTACTAGAGTGGAAGGGGTGGGAAGGAATGTCCCACACATGGCTGAGAGACACAAAATTGTTAAACTGCTCCATCGACGAAAATTTTAAAACATACCCACCAAAGAAACCACAACAAACAAAGCCTGTTCACTGTAATTTTTTTTCGAATACAATTAAAACATTTCACTCAGATTTTTGCCCTTGATTTTGCCTTTCTTTCAACGTCTAAATGAAAAGTTGCTTCAGAATGAAACATTTCCCTTTCCTTCAAAGATCTCTAAATCAGAATGTTTTGACACTAACTTTCCCAGTGCACTTGGGAAATTAAATCCCAGCAATGTTCACCCCATTTTCTGAGGTTGCCAAAACTCTGTATTCAGAAGGAATCTGATCCCAACACAATTTCTCCATCTGGATCTTCTTCTATTTTTATTTTCTATGCGGGGAAATCAGAGGAGCAACAGATCTGCGTTCTTCCAACGCTACTCAATTTATACCAAGAAAATTGATTATACAGGCAGCAAACCTAGTTAATTAATTCTCCTTAATAAAGATCTTTGCTTAAGAACAGTGTTCTGAGGTGCAGTGTAATGAGAAGCTGTGCACTAAAACGTTGGCTGCAATGGAGAAGTGTGGGGACTTCAGAGATGTAAAACTGAACAATCTTTTGGTTCATTATCAGATGACTGATCTATGAGACTGAGTGTGAAGTAGTTGAGATTAATTCTGTATCTCTGGGGACATGCTTTCTTGAGCAGAAAACGGACTGCATACAGGCACTGTTAAGTTGGGCCAGGGGGACAATAAGGCAATGGTTTCAGCCTGGCTGTGGTGCAAAAATCCTGTGGCAGCAAGGGGGTAGGAAGGCACCCATCAGGGTGCAGACACAGGTGAATGAAGGAAATCCCAAGCCTCATGAAAGACAATGGCCATGCCTTTGCCAAGCACAGTGAAGTCTTTGGGGCTGGGCAGTGCTGGGATCCCCGTGCCCAAGTGCAACTTGACCTGAAGGGCAACCCTGCAGCAACCCCTGAGTCAGGTCTGGCTGTGACCAGATGTGCGGGGGGATGCACCAGGGAATGAGGGAAATAAAAGATCATCTATTGCCACCCCAGGACAGGTTCATGGGAGCATCCCAGCTTCTGGTGTCAGATGAGGAGAGTAGGCTTGCCCTTTTTGTGAGAAACTGGAAATAGGATCGGTTTAGCTGTGGCATCAAATGTGTTTGACAACCCTGACCATTACAACTACATCTTATGTGCATATGGTAGCACATATGGTCTGTGAGGTGTCTCCTCATCAATCTTTAGGGTCTATGATGGTCAGGAGAATAGGAAGAAAAACAGCAAAAAAGAGAGCAGCAAACAACCTATGCTGTCACCTGCTAGGCAGCCTGATAGCAAACTACTGCCTAAAACATTATTTGACATTTTACTTTATTTTAAAATTAATACAAATATAAAATTGCCACATTACATAAGCAATATGCAATTGATACTAATTATGTTATTTTTTAATAAGCATTTCTACAGTGTGTGTGTGTGTGTGTTTGCACTATAGTGAGTGCTCAGTTCTGTCATCAGAGTGGTATAAAAGCCACATGGATCTTTATTCTTTCATGCAGTGATTATTCAGTTCTTCAAGCACGGAGGAACTTAACTTTCCTGCCTTGTTCTTCCTCTGCTTTTTATTAGCAAACTCTTCTGGAAATCCAAGAAAACCACAGCAAAAATTACTTTCTTAAAAGATGTTTGGTCAGTGATGCTTAGCATCCCAGGGACTCAATGATGTGAAGAACTCAAATATCTTATTTTTTAAATTATTTGCCTTGCTGCTCTCAAAAACATCAACAAAAAATGCGATTTATGTGCTAATTGTCTCATGCTCTGCCCTTCCAGCAATACCAGGCTTGTCAAGGGCACGAGGTGGCTTGGCATGATACGACAAGGATTGGGTGGGGGTTTTGTGGAAGGAGGAGTGCTAATAGAACCCAGCACTTCTGTCCTTCTTGGGGTACATTTCTTGCTGTGGCTGACTCAACCTCTTCCTTTTCTAAGATGGGATGTGCACTGCCTTACTGGGAGCTGAGATATTTGCAGCTCCATGGCCCCCCAGAGAGGGTTTGGGGCTGTTGAGGCTGACAGCTGTGGTGCTTGTGTGTGTAAGAGACACCCATAAGAGCTGAGGCTCTGGAGATTTTGGAGGCTGCCTTGTGCCCATGTTGTGAGGCCATGAGGAGATACGTGCAGCTCTGGGGAGAAAGGTCAGTGTGAGCTGCCCTCTACCTGAGTGTGCAAAATTAGAGATTTAGTGGTAGGGGCATCATTGTGAGACTGATTACTCCTCCCTCCTGCAAAGGCATTTCAAACTTGTTCCCTCCAAAGATGACTAAACACCACAGGAGCAGTCTTTTCTCAAGGAGCAGAGCAAGGTCTGCAACAGCCGGTGCCTTTGGCTGGACACATGCTAGCTCCGAATGAGAATGGCAGTGCTGTTGTCACACTGGCTCACAGCTCCTTTGGAGGAGGACAGCCCTGAGAAGCATGTCCTCCAAGGCTGCCACCGTATGAAGATGGGGATGGGAAGTGCTGGAGCTGACTAGGCTCTGCAGCCCAAGAGCACTCCCATTTTTCCACTTCCAGCTCAACATGGCAGGGCTCAGTGTGGGTTCCTGACAGCTTGCCCTGGTTATTGCAAGCCACTGGGAGCAGAAGGTAGCTCCTCTAATGACCTGCCCCGCAGCCCTTTAATGCCTTTCTATGCCACCCTGCCAATCCTCCTCCCGCCTCTGCTCGGCACTCACTCACAGACTGGTTCATGGGTGCCTGCTTCCTGCACCCTTGTGAGCACCCCTCCTACACAAGCGCCTCTGGCTTTGTTGGCTTTCCAGTTGAAAATTTTTTGCCTTTTTGAAGGCCCTTGCCAGCTCTTGCTTTCCCTGACCCTCAGTAGGTGCTCCTCCATCCGTCCTTTTCTATCCTTCCTCTGTGTCTCACTCATCTCTCCACCTCCCCTTCTGCTGTCCTGGGTCCAGTGTTTAACAGGCATTACAGCACAACAGGTTTTCTTGCCAACCAGGAAACCTCCATGAGATGATCTCTCATTAGAGACCAGCTGGCTAGTGAGGGTCTGCCATCAGCCAGGGCTGCAGGGGCTCCCATCAAGTCCAGTAAATATCTGTGGGTACACTGCTCAGCCTCCATGACACTCCTGCCTATTCCATGGCACCAGAGAAGGACACAGAGGAGTTGTGTTAAAGAGAGGATATTATCATTTGCCCAACCCTTCAAGTGAGTGATTTTGCTCTCGTGTTTTGGATGGTTAAACTCCATTTTATCAGTGAGGCCTTAGCGAATGGGGACACCCTGAAGAATTGTGACAAAAGTCACCTTCCTTCCCTAGCTCGCTCCTTCCTTCCTCCCTTCCTTCCTTCCTTCCTTCCTTCCTTCCTTCCTTCCTTCCTTTCCTTCCTTTCCTTCCTTTCCTCCCTCCCTCCTTCCCTCCTTCCTCTCCTTCCTCTCCTTTCTTTCTTCTTCAGACAGGGTGTTTTTGCAGTCTTCTTGTCCTCACCATAATCCTACGTGGTAGCAGTGACCACCCTTTTGTCCCTTCCTACACTGAGGTCTTTGGGGATGCTGCTCCATGCTGCTGTGCAAAACTTTGAAGCACTGGAAAGAAATGGGGGATGTGGTGGAAGAGGGAGAGGTCTCCTCTCTTCACCCTCATTCTCCCCTTGTGGGATTCCTATCTCCCATCCTTCCCCAGCTACATGATTTAGGTTCCCCCTCTGGAAAAACTAGATTAGTGCAGTGACTCGAATCCCTGCACTTCCAGTCCTGTGGCCCATCCTTGGTGCCTTGAAGCATCTTCCCACACAAGTGGTCCCCAGCACAGCTGTGCTGTGGCCTGCCCAGCCCAGCAGACCCAGGCTCTGACCCTGCACTGCATCCCATAAATCCCATCACAGGCTGTAGGGAGCTGAGGAATAAGTTTAGCAGAGAAGGACGTGCCATGGTGGGTCTCAGCAGCCTGCTCCTCAGAGGTGACACATCTCCTGGCTGTGTGCATTACCTACAAATTCAATGGCAAAAGCACCAGGCTCCAATTTCTAGGAACACCTTTCTCCTGAATGAAATCTTTGTGCAGCACTGAGGTGTCTCGGTGTCCAAGGACCACCTCTGCCAATCCCAAGTCACTGTTCCCACCAGCCTGTTCACCCCTGCTTGTAAAGCCCTGGCTGCACCGTGGTCTTTTCTTGAGCAAAGCTCCTGCAGGACAGCTTTGCTTGCTTGAAAACTCTTCCAAGAACACTGTATCCAAGAATTAGGAGGTGCAGGGCTTGTTCTCTGCAGCTGTGGGTCAGCTCACGGCAGCATCTATCTCCCTCAGTGGCCCTTGGGCATCCCTGTTCTGGCACTGCTCTCTCCAGTGGGGACAGCCTGGAACAGCTCAGGTCTCCTTCATCACGTCTAGTCCTAAAGTCCAATTAGTGTTGTTTATGCTCATATTGTAACTGAAAGAAAAAAAATGTGATGCTTCAGTAGGTCAAAGGGTGTGAAGAGGTAAATGTAATTACGATAAATGTAATTGCAGTAAATTCAATATATTGAGAGATGTTACCATTTAATTAAAAGTATATGAATTATGCATGTATCTCTTCCACAGCCTTACTGTGTGGGCTTGAGCAGTAACTGAGTACATTCAGCTCTAGCTGCCACATGAAGCCCACGGCTGCTTCATTTCTCCCTCACACACCTAACACTGCTGGCTGAACTTTTGCTAGGAGTAAACAGTGACATACATGGGGGTTATTTGGAGTCAACTTTACCTTTTTGTACTCTTAGGCACCTGACAAGGGACATGAATCTTACCCACCAGTTTCCCCCCAGGAGGACGGAGACTGCCTTTTAGGCAAATTTTACAATATCAGGCTTCAAAATCACATTATTTAGGGATGCAGAATTGCCATGAAGAAAAGCAATGGATTGGACTACCCTTATCTCTCTGCCATAGGACTATGCAAGCAGTACCATCCTGCAGTCTTGGGGCATTAAATGTGGGGCCCAGGGGCTGGCTGAGAACTCCAGCAGCCTGGCAAGGATGGGACAGGAGAAAAGGGCTTGGTGGTGGAAAAATCCCAGCACCTGCAGCTCCCCAGAACATCCCATGGCTGACACTGCCACCCCCACCCTCAGGTGCTTAATGTCACCATCAGGTGCCTGGTGCTCAGCTTAGCTATACGCCCACTTAGTGCAAGCCATTCCATTAATATGGAAGAGTGGCTTTTTATAAACGCTGTGCTGTCTTTCTGGGTACAGAAAATCTTCCCCATCAGGGCAGACTTGCCCTTTGCAGCACAGCCAAGTCCACCCTGGCAGACTGGGCCCAGGGCTATGCCAACAATCTTCTGCTAAAGGCTGCTACCTTGTCAAATCCTTGATCATCAAAGGAGGTGAACTCTCATGAGAGAAAACAGATCCCATTAGTGTTTGTGGAAATTTCAAGCTGGCTATTATGAAATTAAAACAGGAAACAAAGTGATTGGGGGAGGAGGGAGACTCCTCTCCCTAATCACTTAATAGAGACCCATACATCTCCTTAGAGCTTGCAATAAATCATGGCTCATTTTAACCAGATGTGGAAGCTAATGAAATCTGAATCCAAATGTTCATCTCGAGCTAATTTACTGTAGATGTGTTCAACATTTCCATGCCTTGTGGAAATAAGAGTAAAGATTTTTTGTTCTTGTTGTTCATTTTCATGCTTACAGAAGCTCTGCCTTTTTTCTTCTAGGGAAATTTTGGCCTTGGCTCAGCAAGACACTCACACATGCCCAGCTTCAGGGTGAGACTGGTCTCCCTGGCCTCCCTCCTAAAGAGCCAGGAAAATTCAAACAGTTGCAGCGGAAGCACTCGCCTGTGCTGTGTGCTGTGCCAAGGCTTTAAACCACAAGATATTCTTACCAGGCACATTTGATAAGCTAGGCTTGGCTGTTTTCCTGCATGCCTTTTGGCTGATGACAAGAGTAATACATAATGAAGG
Organism: Picathartes gymnocephalus; assembly: GCA_013390045.1. Taxonomy (NCBI): domain Eukaryota; kingdom Metazoa; phylum Chordata; class Aves; order Passeriformes; family Picathartidae; genus Picathartes; species Picathartes gymnocephalus. The sequence goes on along the minus strand of WEKY01003890.1, from coordinate 61,786 downwards.
CACGAAGCTGCAGCCTGCTCCGAAAAAGATAGCAGAGTTATTTTCTTCTCTGTGCTTGGCATGGTCAGGGTTTGACAAATCCTCAGGGCTGAGCTTTGCCTGTTTGGCTTGCAGTGACTCAGGAAGTGCACAGACCTCATCCGCTGTGCCGGGGTGGAGACAGGATGTGGGGCAGAATTCCTGGGGAAAGGGTTTGTTGAGCACCGTGGGGAAGGACAGCTCAGCTAGAAGACAAAGAAGAGGAGTCCAGTGCTGTGGACAGGCCTAGGGATGGAGGGATGGGTGGGGCAGTTAGATGTCTTCAGGGACCATGCTTCAGGAAAAAGAAGAGCCGAAAGCAGCTAAAGCCCAAAAGAGATTGTTTTCACTTTGGCCTTTTGCTATGGGGTGTGTGCCATGTTCTCTACGCTCTGAAGGCAGACAAAGCTGCAGAAAGGCAGAAAAGGACTGGAAGCTGTGATGGAGCTGCTGGTTTTATTTGGTGGTGTCCCTCTCCTGGTTACATCTGTGTCTCATGTGCCAGTACCAGCCTGGGTCCACTGAGAATTCTGGCTCCCTTCTAAGTTTGAAGTTGCCTGCAGGTTTCATCTGGATCTGGATACACAGCAAGAGGCTTTTAAGGATAGTCTGGGATATCTTTTTTGAGCATTAAATAGATAATCAAGATCAAAGTTTGAGTTTGAACCTTGGGTGAGGAAGAGGAAACATGGAGAGAAGTTTGAGTATGGGATATATTTCACAAACTGAGTCTGTGGGATCTTCCCATGCAAATGTGAGCCATGTGAAAATGTATCTGTGACTCTTGGCTTGCAGAGACTGGGGTGATCCAGCTGTTTTCATTCCCTTTCCTCCTTGGAGAAGGAGCTATAGCACAGCAGCTATGTCTGCTTTCCAGCAAGGGAACAGTGGGGAATGGTTGAGTGGGAAGTGGTTAAGAACTGTCTTGAAATGTTTCGAGGAGAATTGAGCCACTAAAATTGAGTGTTTCTGAGCTGAAACCCTCAGCAACAGCTGAGCAAAAGCCCACAGTCAGGGCAGTGCTACTGAATGGGTCTCCTTGTCTTTGGGCTCTTGAGAGGCAGGGAGAGGACTAACCACTGAAAGCACTCTAAAATAAACAGAGACTGTTGGTAGCAAGGGTGACTGCATAGGAACCTGCCATCTCTGGGCGGCTGAGCTATCTCAGCTGAAAGGCTCCAGGGGCATGGAGACTGATGTAAATCCCTTTCCTGTGGGCAAAAGATACATCAAGCTTGTTCAAGATCTGAGAGGAATGAAGCATTGGCTCCACTCTGAAGAAATGCCACCACTCAAAACTGAAAGTGTTTTCACTTCTTGGAAAAAAGACCTCAGGGCTGGCAAATCTTGAATAATGAGGGAGACTCCGTAGCCTCTCTGGACAACCTCTTCCAGTGCATGTTCACCTGCACAGTACAGAAGTTCTTCTTCATATTCAGGGGGAACTTTCTGTGCATCAGTTTCTGCCCATTGCCTCTTGTCCTGTTGCTCAGCACCACCAGGAAGAGCCTGGATCCACCCTCTTAACACCTTCCCTTTAGATACTCACAGACATTAGTGAGGTTCCCTGGCAGTTATCTTTTCTCCAGGCTAAACACCAAGACCATGAACAGAGTGAGTGAGTGAGAAGGCAGTAGGGCCTTGCTGTAGCTTGAGCAGAATTTCCTTACTCTGTGAAGGCTGAAGTGATGGTGGTGATGGGGTTTTTGATGTTAAAATCCATTCCAATTCAAAAGTGGTGTTTGAGAAAATGTGTTTTTAATGACACCAAGACCTCTCTGCTTTAGCACTGATTTATGTGCCAGCCAGGCCATGGTTTAGTGGAGAAAGAATGTCAGCTGATGCTCATTACTGTAGTGCTACAGCTCATTTCTTACCACCTTCTATAACAAAGAAATGCAAAAAATCCCTGTAATCTGCTTTTCTTTGAACTATCAAAAAAGCCATTCTTGGTGTTTTGTTTGGCTTTGTTTTTTTGTGAAAGCCCAGAAGTATTTATTGCTTCTAAAACATAGAGAAAGGGAAGAAATGTGCTAGTTGTATAGCTGTCCTGCTGTGATCTGTGACAGTTTCAGGCATCCTGAAGGAAGGGTGAAATAAGCCAGGGGCATCCCACAGGCTGTCGTGGCCAGCAAAGACAGAAACCAAGGCTGCTGATACATGCTGAATGACAACTGCCTGCCTCTGTATGGTTTAACTCAAGCAAATTCAGAAATATGGGCCATGGAAAGCTTAAAGGCACCAGCACAAGGCTGAAGGACAGAGCTACAGCTGGACAGTAGACACAGTCCTCAGGAGGTGAACAAGAAGAATGGGCATCTTGGACACACAGACAGAACAGGTCTTTTCACCAGGCAAGGATTTTTTCATCTTGTCTTCTCAATGCACTTGGAAAGGACTATAATAAAATAAAAATGGGACCAGGAAAGATAGGTGGAATAAGAGATTAATTTAGGAGAAATAATCTTTTTTAGGACCTTTAGGCGATTCTGAGCTATCCCAACTGACATAACCCAAATGATTTAATAATGTTTTTTCTCAGCATCATTTGATCAGGTCCTATGCAGCATTTCCTTTGGTACTGGTAAAAAAAAAAAAAATACAGATTCTAACAAGCTCGTATTTTGTTCTGAAAATCAGCACCACAAACAGCTCTCGGTTTCTAGTTCTGACCCTTTTGAGTCCATTATAACCATGATAAATGGTGCACAGCCATTTGTGTGAACCTTGACAGGGGAGGGGGTGACTCACAGCAATTTTATGCCACAATGCCATATGACAGCAATAGAATCCGATGAGTAATCTCAGATCTTACCTTCAGGCATCTTACTGGCTTATCTCACAGATCTCACTGCAACAAAATGTCAATGTTCTAATACCTTTGACATTTCTTTAGCTTCAGGAGACGATAATGAATCTTTCTTCGTTACTTACTAAGAGGAGATTATATCAGCAAAAGCAGCTAATTCTTCTTATCTGAAGAGACAATATTGGAAATAATCTCTTTTTTTTCCACTAAATGTGAGAGTAACCAGCATTAAATAAAAGCCTTTTAATTAACTAAAGTCATCAAACAGTCCTCAAGTAGATTTAGTTTCAAGCAGTGACTAAACAGATTTAGTGCCTAGGAACCATCCGAGCACCTCAGGCGGATCCTGCCTTTTCTGCTCCTCCAGACATGTGCGCACGTGGAAAGGCTGCCGGAATTGCACACGGCAGAACACAGCAGCGCTCAAGGCTTGGTAAGCAAGTCCTACCACAGCTGATGCCTGCTGCCATAAGCAGGCACAGCGCTATTCAGCCTGTGGCCTGCACAGACACCTACTAAGGAACAGGAACAAATAGAATCTGGTGGAAATTAGCATATTTCATCAAGTTTCTGAAGGGTGAAGGTAGAGGACTAAGCTGCCAAGGAAAGCAAGATGATGTCTGTGATTTAGACCTGCTTGGAAAAGCTGATATGAAGTTTATAAATAGCTATGGTGATGCAGATGCTCCTTACTTGTAAAAAGGTAGATGCTGCTCTGAACCCATACAGATCTATAGGGCAAAATACACATATCTAATATTTTTAGTGAAGGGAGATCTTGCACTTTGAAGAGCTCTGTCAGGCAGCAATCTCATACAGTAGTTGCCATTAAGCATATGTTCTCTGGCTCCAACAGGGCACCTACACCAGGGCTGTACAGATGGGTGCTTGCATGGGGATGTTCCACCTTGTCAAGCAGATGCTTGGTTATGCAACTTCTTTAGCATTTTCAGTTCAGGTAAGGGGATGTTTGATCACTTTTGATGCCATGAGGGGGTAAGATGCACCTTGAAATTGCACTGCTCAAGACATCATGAAGAAAATGGGGCATTTTCAAATTTATTTTTGGGTTTTGCAGTCCAACAAAAGGCTTTTTGCAGAAGCTGACCAGCCAAGTTCCAGGGACAAAACAATGTAGCTGATTGAGCACACGGCTGTGCTAGAAACCAGAGGGAGCACTGAGCTGATGTATAGGATATATTGTGATATATGCCCCTTCTGGGTCTTCCAGTTTAGTCAGTGTCAGCTTGAAAGGAAGAAGGATTTGCAGCAAAGGCATTTTCTAAAAATCTGTGGAGTGCAAAGCAATAGGAGCATGACAAGCAAAGGACCCTGCAACATCTTCACATCTCGTAAGATCAACAGGATACATCCTCAGATTCACCACAGCTGTACCACTGAACAGCTTCTCAGCTTGTGAGAAATGCTGCTTCACACTGGCAAAGCTCCCTCAGATGGTGATATTTTCCCTGCCCAGGATTAGGTTCTTGGCTTAGCACTGTGTGGGAGGCTCAGTGAGGTTTTACGCATGTCCCATATGCTGCTCTGCCTCTATAACCACTCAGGTCTGCAAATCTGCCTGAAAACAAAGTGAACAGCAACCCTTGTCCTGCTAAGGACTGCCCATTTCCATTCAGATGCCACGTTTCTGTGTGAAGCATCCCTGCTGTGGCAGCTTTTTGAAAGTTTCTCTGGTCCTATTCATTTTTCTTCTACTCTTCATCATTGTGAGCTAAATAGTCAACAGCTCTCTTAGAGGGAAGAAGGGAGTCCCATGGCAGATAGGACTTAGAGCTCCTAAATTGGGGAAGGAGAGAGGTGCATTGGTAGCACTCCATAGCTCCTGAAGTGTCATCTTCCCTTTCTGGTGCTCACTTAAAAGCTTTGCTGAATACAAGTGCATGGTACTATTCTGTCTGCTTTGCTTTCTGCAAAGTAGGTAGGCTTTTTATAATGTGGTTTACTTCCAAATGCACAAAAAAAAACCCCCAAACAAACCACAAAAAACCAACCAACCAATCAACCAAAACAAAGCAACACCAAAACAAACAAACAAACAAAACCCCAAACAAATAACAAAAAAAAACAACAACCAAAAAAAACCCCCAAACAAACCAAGCCAAAACAAACCAAAACAAACCCACGAAAACCAGAAAGCGTTCTTTCTGCATGAGCTGGCATTGTTTTCTACAGCATCTTTTGAGATACCAAGAAATATGTGAGAAGAAAAATTTTCCTTTTAAGTTGTCTCACTATTGCTTGCGGTCAGAAAATGAAACTCTTTGGAAGTAAAAAAGTAGGCTTTCTACCTTTTTTGTTGAAATATGAGTGCAATAGTTCACTCCGAGCTAAAATATGAGCAATGGAATAGATTTAATGAATCTTCTGTTGAAGATAATTTTAATGACAATGTTATTTCCTGCAAGTAAAAAAAATGTTTTTGCTCTTGTTTTATAAGGGATTCAAATAGAAAAAATAAATTACATTTTGTATCACTTTCTCTTTGAGGTGATTGAATAGGGGGATGTTTTCAATTACGACAAAAATCTCCATGTTAATAGCCTTGATTAAAGGGGCTTTTAAATAGCTTATCTGCCTGGCTACATTCCATCCTAAAGCTCTGCAGAGGAAGATGTCTTTCATGTTGAATTTAAATGCTTATTATCCCTTTGAACTCTGCCAGTCCACTTATTTGAAATATTATTCTTCCCTTCCACCCTATGGAATCAGCTCACCAAGAGATTTTGGTAATGTCACTCTCTGGGGAACAGCACTGGTTAATTTGAACCTTGAGGTGGCAGCTGGGGCCGGTATTTCAAAGCTTGCTGAGACCTGCTGCCTCATTTAAGGCCAGCCCTACAGCAGGCACCTGCAATATCTATATGGATCCATCACCTGGAAAAATGAAGCCTTGATCTCACCTGTGGGCCTCCTATGACAATAACCACTGGTAGTTAATGATTAGAGGTCTCAGGTGCAGACTGCTTTACCCCTGTGGTACCTACCGAGCAGAAATCTGTGGGAGGGGAAAGGGAGGCAGGATGGGCAGGTCCCTGAAAAACCACGCTTTGATGTGAATGTGAGCAATATCAGGAGAAGATGTTTTCTATAAAGCCTCCTACTCTTTTCCCCACTGATAACTACTGTAAATGTTGTCTTCACTTTCTGCTTTCTTCTGCTGCATGCTGAAAGCAAAGCAGTGTGCAGTGCAGCTGGAGTCACTGTACACGGCTGCATACAGAAACACTTTTCTTTTTACTCACCTGCAACAGAGTTCAGGCATCTGACAAGGTCAGGCTAGGTGAGCAGCTCCCCTGAAGGGTACACAGCTGCACAAATAGGGACTGCAGGTGCTTGTGTGTGTTAGGAAATGATCCAGCCTGCTCACCCTTCATACCAGCAAAAGCAATGACCCTGGTCATGGATAAGGAATGATACAGTCCCCTGTGGCCAATTGCTCCTCTACTGCCCAGTCATGAAAGTTTGAGGAACTAATCTGTAAAAAGGGATGGATGTAAGCAGATGGGAATCATTATTCCAGAGCACACAAAGCCAAAGGTTTGGTTCCCTGCACAGCCCATGAATGGCCATTCTATTTGCTCCTCCTGGTAAGTGGAGAAGCTAAAGCTCTTGATGAATGGATCTAAATACTCATGCTCTTGTGTGTGCAAGTATCAAATCTACAAAAGTTTTCACTGTGCGTTTCTTATACTGGAAGGGTATGCACTTTGCTGTTTCTGTTGGCCGAGCACACCCAGTGAGCTGGAGCTGGCAGACAGGAGTGCTGCTGCCTATCGTGGTTGTGCACACACAGAGGAAGTTCTTCTGCCTGCAAATGTCCAGTGGAAGTGGGTGGGCTTCCAGGCGAAGAGCAGCCACGACTGAAGAGGAAAGTTTGGGGTAAGAGAAGGTGAAGAGGGTTTACATCTGTTCAGGCCCTCTGCCAGCCCCTTCGTGGGTCAAACCCTCCCAGTATGGGAACAGATAGAAGGAAAGCAGCACAAGGAAGTGACATTTCTCATGATGGAGGACAACTGCTGAAGAAAAGGGAAACTGGTGTGAGCATCAGTTGTTTAAACAAGGATCAAGGAAGCACAAGAAATGTTTATTTTTGCAGTTCTGCCTACGTGCTTGTTAAGCTAGTGCTTGTTAACACAGCCTGCATTGTCCATGTGAGCATCCCTCAGGCCTGTGGCCAGCTGTCTTGCTAAATGTTTTACATGCAATACCCGTAACAGCATTCCTTTGTGGAATGGGACAGGATGACTCTATTAAAACTACAGTGCTGTGGAAGAGCTGGAAGAGCTCCATTGTCCTCCCAAAGATGAAAAGTTCCCTTATGAGAAACGCAAAATGCTACTGGGTCTCTTCTTTAATCAGAAAAGTAAAGTGAAATAGTCTTCTACTAAGAAATTGTGACTTTGCTTAGCCGTAGTTCTGAAGGTCAGTTTCATAAGCACATAGATGCAACTGGAAGGATGCGTGCAAGTCTTTAAAAGTAAGTGGTTAAGTATGCTTTTGACAGTTGTCCCCAAAGCAGAGCTCAAATAGAAAAGAGAAGATAAAAATAAACACTGCTCAACCCTTTCATTCATTACAGGCTGTCAAATGGGACAGGTGCAGTGGAAAAACCCATGTGTGACTGTGTCATTAGAAGTTGAGTCATCATGTGAGGGCAGGGAGAGGGGTGGAGGGGCTGGGATGACTGCGGGAACCTTAACTTAACATGGACTGATCTTTAGAGAAGAGCTGGTCAGAAGCAGGAGTTTCTTGTGTTTTGAGAACTTTCTTCAAACTGAGAACGAAAAGTAAAAATTTTCCATGGATAAACACTAAGCAAAGTATGCAAACTCCCTTTTTTGATGCTGTTAAACTCTTTGGGTATGGCAAACACAATAAATATTAATATAAAAAGAACTGTATGATGTCATGAGTTTGAACAAAATGGTAGAAACAAAGAAGAACCCTGATTCCCTAAAAAAATTAGAAAACCAAGTCCTCGTTCTTGACTTTCACTTTCAAAATGCTATTAATATTAATACACTTCACTACAAATGAGATTTCTGATGAGTTTAAGGTTTTTTCTTCGTGTTGTTTTAGCAAACACGAATGCTTCTAAAAATACTCCAATTTAATGCTGAGACATTTCATGAGAAGAAGCATTGTCTACTATGGACGGAAAAAGCTGTGCTGTTTTGCAATCCCTAGTGCCACACACCATTAATTCTATCCTTGAGGGATGCCTGGAGCTGGGACTATAGCAGCATCTGGTCCTGCGGGACAGTTATCATTGTGCCTGGAATTTGCACAATTAAATCACATCACCTCCTCAGCCAGTTGCACACTCTATCCACCTGCAATATCTTCCTTCAGCGTGTGGCCAGGGCACAAAAAGCCTAAGGGAGTGGAAAAACAAATTTCTCATGGGTATGTCCAGAAGAATATTCAGAGGGCAGATTTAAAGTGTCTATATCACACAGTAAATACTGTTTAACTGCTCTTTCTCTGTCTGTGGTCAGGGTTTGTTCATCTCCTATGGAGAAAAATGTTATTGTCCCAGTGTGGCCTGAGCTTGGTAAAGCTGTTGGGTGCCAACTCAGCAACACTGTGACTGCCTGTGAGGAGTGGCAAGAAAACCTCCGTTTAGTGCTCTTTTGCTCTCCAGTGCTACATTTTTGGGTGGTTAACATATGTGAATATTTCACAATGGCAGGGAGAGGGCTCTATGTACATGTGGGAGAACTGGCTGCCAGAACAGGGGAGCTTGTGTTTCTCTTCAAGTACCAGATTGATGTCTGGATTTTTTCCCTGTTTTCTTTTTTCCAATTGATGAGCAATGTTTTCAGTAAATGCTTAGAGACTGTTTTCCTGTCTCAAATTGGCATAGCAACAGCATCAGAACAAAACTCAAAAGCATCAGCTTAATGACATTCTGAAATGGCTTCAGAATTCATAACATGCTCTCATTTATTTGAAGTCTAAGGGAAGGGACTACTGCACAGCATGGGGAAGGGGCTATTGCACAGCATGGGCTGCTGGAAACCTTTCCTCCAGGCACTTATTGACTGCCAAATGAGGTTAAATACTTACTTTTAATTAGTTTTGTCCTTGTAAACATCTGTATGAGAAACACTGAATTAACCGTATGATATATTACATACCTGCACAGTAGAAAAAAGAAAAAAAGTTCAGTATTTTTATGGCTTGGGTCACATGAAGATCTTGAATAGTAAATCCCAACCATCTATCAATGCTACAATTTTTTAAGTTAATAGAAAAAAGAGGTGTAAGAGTGGTTAGAGATCCCAAACTTCTCCTCAAACAACCATCACATACAGTGTTTTTATCCCCACACTAAATGGTATAAGTGTTTCTAAATTTTGTCTTTTGCAAAATGCTTTCCTCTGTTCAATAACACTGTTTCATTAACATTCCTGTATTCCAGAATCTCTGGATAAATAAACCACGCTGAACTCTGACTTCATTGATTTTGTGAGGAGTACACCTGACTTTGCTAATTCAAATATTAGTAGCAAATTACATAAATTACAAGACTAAAAATGTCTCTCTTTTTAACAGAGTTTACAAGCAATTCAAAACAATATATCCAAGCTCTCCAAATCTGTTTGTTGTTATACCACTAGCAGATGTATGGGATCTTTTCTACAGCACAGTAACTTGTTCTATCTTTAGTTTGTCCCTGCATCCATGTTTCAAAGACTCCTATTCACCCTGTGGATGTTACCAAAGCCTGCAGTGAGGTTTTTGAGAGGTATAACTCTTCTCTATTAGTGTGGACTTCTTTGGTACCCAAAGCTTTCCGTATAACTGACTTTCCCTTGTTTTAATGCAAACAGAAGAACAGATTTTTTTTAAAGTCAGTGAAACCACTTGTGCACAGGACTGGCTTTGCCATCTACAGACATACCTGTAGATAGTGACATGCAAGGAGGGAAGCTTGAGACAAAAGCTGGAATTTGGGCTGGAATTTCCCTTCTTCACTGTGTAACTTGCCCTACCGCTCCAGAAATATTTTCCTTGCTATTGTTTAAGAACTGAGAAGTCTGACTTGCATTCCCACAAGTTTTCCAGTCATTTGCGTGCGCACCTTGTTCAGTCCACTAGTCTTAAGGCTGATTGATGGCTCTCACGATCAGTTTGCATGCATCCAGGGGTGATAAAAGGTAGGGGTGCGCAGGGATGATCCCGGCTGCCTCAAGCTCCCCGGACTGGCTTCAAGGGGCTTCCTGGACAGCATCACCTCCATCCCCTTCCTGCTGGCAGAGAGGGAAAAGCCCGGTTTCCCGTCTTTACCGCCTTGATGGACGTATGTTTCTCGGGGACCTGGCCGTCCCTCGGTGCCTTGGTGCCGCTCGGCGGCGAGCGGGTGGCACTGCCAGCCCCGGCACTCTGCGGGGCCCGGCGGGCGGCGGAGCTCGGGGCAGCGCGGCTCCGGGAGAGATGCTCCGGCACACGGGGCAGGTGGCCGCCCCGGGAAGCCCCTGGCACCATCTCTGCCGGCCGCATCGCCCCCAGCGTAAACCGGCTGTCTCCTGAGGACACTCACATCTGTCTTCTCGATTTCTTCCCTCTCGTCTGCTCCTCCTTCCCCCTTTCCTCAAAAACACCTCAAAGCTGTACTTGCCGCTGCAACACAACGCATTGTTACATTTGCGGGGGAGGGACAGAAAGCACCTGTCCTGCAGCCCAAGCCCAAATATTAGCGTAGAGAGTGCAGGGTGTATTTGGCAGGGGCCCAGCAGCACCGGGAGCAGCAGGGGGTGACCGGGATGCTCCATCCCTAAGCCAGACTTGGAGTATGTTCCTGGAGTCTGGGGGCTGCTCTTCACCTGTGCTCCAACGACTCCAAGAGAAAGAGAAAACTGCCGAATCCTGGATTTTTTTTCCCTGGGTTGTTTGAAACAAAGCATACCCTCCAGTAGCCTTTACCCAGGAGGGGCCAAGGCCTATGTGCCTCAGATCCCCTGGCTGAAGATGCCTCCCTCAGGATATATAGAAAGCACCTTCACTGCAGAGGAGTGAGCCAAAAGGAGCTCCTCTGCTGCTTTATCTCACCCGCTTATATTCACCTAGAAGATAAGGGCAGCACTAATTCTTATTCTTATTCTTATTCTTATTCTTATTCTTATTCTTTCTTATTCTTTTGACTCAGAGATATCTGTATTTGGACTGGGGAAAGGCCATTTCAAATGGTTATTTTCCAACAGGCAAACTTACAGGACTCTTATTGTAACTCTTCAGATGAAGTCTCACAAGGAAACAGGGTTTTCGCTCTCTTTTTTTTCCCCTCTTATTTCTGAATTCTTAACTAATTAGGATGAAATGACATTGTCACATGTAGAATTAATTGAATTAATGCTGCTTAAACTCTTTAAAACATTCCTACCTAAATGAACTCTTTGCTAATACAACCTGAATTTTTCTGTTCCCAAGGCCAACTTTTGCACAGTAAGTAAATGGCATTTATGCACAGGGAGGCCTCAATGTAATGCCCTTTATTGCGAGTTCTAATAAAAGGCTGCTCTGTTTTGGCTCCTTATTAGAATAACACTATAAATAACCTCTTTGTAATGAGGACTTTTAAAAAAATGTGAAATGTTTTGCTCCAGAACCTCCTGGTGCAGATTGTGCCACCATCTGGTAGATCTGGCTTTCAGGGTAGATATACCTCCCCAGAACTGCATTCCAACTGGGCTAGCAAAGACTGCCAGAAGGCAAAAAAATGCAGTCTTGAGAGAAAAGTTATAACCTACCTGATGTAAAGCAACACACACACACACATAAACACCCAAACAAACAAATAAACAAACAAACAAAAAAAGCTGCATAGTTTTAATATACCTTGGGAAGGGTACATAGTGCTTATTGAAGAAAACTCATGCTGATTTAGTTCTGGACTTAGTCTTTAGATTGGTCTATGTTATGCTTGTGGAAAAGAGCTTGGAGACATTGTTTTTTCCTACATTAGATTAATTTTACAGAAAGAGTGCTGTTGTGAGCAGTAATGGCTGCAAAGACACGACCACTCTTGAAGCAAGACCAGATACATAACTCAGTGACAGTAGAAAATGAAAAACTCACCAGTGCTGAGCAAAAGACGATCTAATGTAGTTTTTATTTGGATGATAGCATATTTAGAGTTTGTAATTTCTTGCCTTTCTCCGGAAGATCTGAAGCAATACCATGCCTCCAAAAAGCTCACTCATCTATTTCATGAGCTGCTTTCAGAAATAGCACATGTTTTTTCCTTTGTAATGCTTTGGTTTTTCTAAGGCAGTCTCTCAGTTTTCACTTTTCTCATAGGAGTTGTCCTTCATCTATTGGCATTTGACATATTTTCCATCATCAATCTGTTTTCTATGGTGTGAAAAAGCTCTGCTTGCAAGAAATTCCTAGGATTTTTTCTCCCATGTTTTAGTCTGAGTAACTAACACCACAAGCATGTTTCTGTAGAGTCACAAGTGGTTAACTAGAGCATGGGATAAGTGGCTACTAATGAAAACATATGATTCAACAATTTCTCAATTTATTGTTGTTTAATTAAGGAAAGCCTAAGATAAATTACTTGCAGAGTAGATACATTCCCCATATTGAACAAGATCATTGTAAGAGTTTGATAAAACTGCATATGAATTGCAAACTCTGGTTCAGGTTACTACAGATTTACTGTAAGGAAAGCGCTGTCTCAGGAGTTGTTTTCTCAGTCAGCACTGATGGATACATAATAATTTTTCAGTACATGTTGATTGGATGGAAGTGACCAGGAGAACTAAGATTTTTTTCTGAATGCATAGTATATAAACTATGACTTATCCCTGAAACTTTAATTTCTAGTCCAAAGGCCCCAAAAACATGAGCCTCCAGGGGAAAGGTGTACTTTGAATGACAAAAACAGCCACGAAAGAAGGCACGGTGGGCCTCAAGGATAGGCTGGGGATAAATCTGGTCTCCAGTACTGGGTAGACACTCACAGACTGAGTGCTAGCACCACAGAATTTCCCGAGCTCGAGCAATTAATCATCCAAAGAATTTGACTGCTAGATTCCCCTGAGGCAGGAGGTGATGGTGCAAGAAGTGGCGGAAATGCCCACATCTCTAATTCAGCAAAAGCAAGAGGGCTCCTGCTGTCAGAGGATGGCTACGCCTTCCAGCCTGTGGTTCTCACACTGCTTGTTTGTGTTGCCTCTAAGAAAGGCATTATAAGCATGTGCAAGCTGAGAAATACGGCATTCAGAAAGTTCAGGCCTTTGAGGGTTAAGGCTGCTCGTGCAATTGCAGTTGGAGCTCCTTCTGCTAACACTTTTTTTTGATTACAACCTCAATTACTTAATCAGATAAGGATCTTTCCTGCAGTACTGTTGGCAGTGCTGTTAGTTGCAGTGTAGATCTTTCTGTCTGGTGAAAACTGAAGGTATCCATTAGACCTCCACCTGTCTCCATGTGATGTTGCTTCCCATGAACAACCCATTTTTGAGATAGGGGCAACCTTCAGGCAGGCACATGAGGTTCTACTAAGCCAGAAAAAATTCAGGAGTATTTTAGTTTTAATTTTTAAGGATTTACTAGGAGGAAGGTCAGTCTCTTAGCCATATCTTCACTTTAGAAAATCAGTGCAGCTCCACTGTAATCACAGTTATCTCAGCTGCCAGATTTAAAATGATAGGTGTCATGTAGGCACAAACAATACATGACAAATATCATAAGCGTTTATGATAACTGTGAAGCATTGCCCATATCACAGCGTGCTAAAGCCTGTTCCCAGGGAGGAAAAACCAGCATGCAGCTGACAGCTGCTCCCTCGCTGAGCAAATGCTTCTTCACAGGCACCACAACCCTCGGCTAGTTATTTCAAAAAGGGAGATGGGGGGCCTTCATCAGAGTTGATTATTGCCAGAAAGAATAAGCTGCAGCCTTACTTTCCTGTTAGCCTGATTTATAAGGCCTTTTCTATTGCCATTTGTTTGCTCGTTTTCCACTAGCCTGCTAAAGTTTGCCAGACTCACTGAGGTAGGAAGAAGGGACTCAATATTTTGCAGTTGAGCTTGATGTTGCTTTCGTACAGCTTTTTCCATATGCTACTATTTGCATGAAACTGGAATATTTATTTTTTCCCTCTGTGTGGCTATTCCTCTATTTACAGTGAGAAATAGCATGCTACTCCATCAGACTAAACCACGGAGATGTGAATTAACATCCTGCACTTGATGCACACTCCAGTATGACAAGCAACCGCTCAGCCCAAGGGAATGAACTTATCCCTATTGCCGTTTAGGTCTTGGGCAGTCTCAGTGCCCCACCCAAAAGTAACTCAGTACAGTCATTGATACTAAAAAAAGAAAATATTTAAATTGAAGGTTATTTTAATTTCCAGAATATTACTGACCGCTGTGTCTTCCTCTTTCTCCTTCCCTCCCCCCGATGTTTTGCTGAATTTTATTCCAGACTCTCAGAGGAGGAAGTGTGACCATGCATAGTCATCTAAAAATAAAATTATAGCTATAACCAGAAGACAGCAACCCAAACCCAAGAAAAAAAGCCGCTTTTACAAATGCAAGGGATGAAAGGCCATGGTTCCTCCATTAATTTGTGGGCAACTTGCGGTTTCCTTCAGTCCTGCCAGGTTTGGAGTACATTGGTATTGCTGCAGTTACATTGTATAAAATACAAAGCAAGACATGCAATCAGATAGCGAAGGCTCACTACCATGGGATTTTACCTGAAAATAATGTTAAGTCGCGCTGTGTCTCCAGTCCCATCTCAGAAGTCATTAAAAATAATTATAATAATAAAAAAAAATTTAAAAATATTTTTAAAAATTAGGAAAACAGCTAAGTTTGCCCGGCAATTACTGAGAAGGATTTATGACGTCCTGTTGAAGCACATGCCAAAAGGCTTTAGTGAATCGAGGCCACGGGGGCAGCCAGGGATGGCTGAGTACTGCCCCTCGACAGCTGTGCCCGGGCGGTGGGAGATGTCCCCGCGGCGGGGTTTCTGCTGCGTGGGGCGGGCTGTGGGATGCGGGAAATCAGTGATCCAGGGGGAGCCACCGCGCA
>WEKY01003890.1:10077-22835 GCA_013390045.1 Picathartes gymnocephalus | reverse complement strand
CCACATTAAATTAATTTTGGTTCTGAAAACTGGAGTCAAAATGACATTTTCATAATTTGTCACCTGCCTCATTATCTTTTATATTGTTTAGAAAACAATTTTCAAATGAACAGGCAGATAAAGAAAATACTATTCTTTTTTTCAAAGGCAAATACAATTTGGCTTTTAGCAGTGCATTTAATGCCTTGTGTCACTTCATTTTTCAAGTCCAACACTTCTGCTTGGCTTTTGTGGTAGGTTCATTTTCCTTTATCAGCCTGCATCACACTCAGGAGGGAGATACAGAAACAGTGAACTGGTGTCATAAGATCACCTCTTTAAACCATCTTCACTCTGCAGCACTGTTTTAAAAGCTTGCAAAAGTGCTGTGTTAATGCTTGGTCAATGTTTTTAATGATTTTCTATTTTAAGAAAAGCTAATGAAAATCTCTATTTTCAAATGAAAATTTTGTTTTAAAATATTAAAGGGAAATGATGTGGTAGTTTGGCTTTTTTTTCCTTTTCTTCAAAACACTGAAACCAACTGGAAAATAGAAAGCAATTTGGATTACATCTGTAGTTTCATCAAACAGTTTTAAATTTCAAGCTCAATTAAAATCCCCCAAAGAAACCAAAACATAAACCAAACTTCGAAAAACCTTGCTGTATGATTTCCAAGTGGGTAAGAGCAGCCTGGGAAAAACACATAATTTCAAAATAGCCCAGGGATAGGGTAGAGCTACAACTAGAAGAGGAATGAGTTCAAACACTCCATTTTGTCCTGAACTAGTTAAAAACTGAAAAATTTTGGCGGGTTGGCAGGGCTTATATCAAAAGGAGTAACTGTTGGTTCATCTCCTCAGTTTTCACTGTATTTACTTGTGGGGTGGTTCATAGAATTATGGAATATCCTGAGTTTAAAGGGACCCAGAATGACCACTGAAGTCCCACTCCTGACCCTGCACAGGACCACCCCAAGAATCACACCATGTGCCTGAGAAGGCACATGAAGCAGCTGGGAAATGTGTTTGCTGCTGGATGTTGAGTTGCTGGGGCAACATTCCGAGGAAGAATAAATCATTCCAAGAGCTTTGCTATTTTCTACATTGGGAAGCTCTTCTTGCTTATTCCACTTCTGACATATGCTTCTGCTGCCCTGTTGGTGCCTGTCATATTTCTGTGAGCCTGTCTTGCTATAACTGCATTACAGGTAGTTTTTTATGAGCTATGGGAGCTTGAGCTGGCTGGATGAATGTTGAAGCTGTTGTGTAGAAGAGGTGGGACTGCGCAGCTGGCAGTAGGAGACAATGAATTGCCACTTTCAGTAGCAGTGAATTATTGAAAGTGCTTATCTGCAAAACCTTCCCCTTAGAGGTTAACTTGTTGATAGGAAAAAAGGGAAGGAACAATGTAAATAAAGAATTTTACTCTCCAGTATACACACTGTCAAAAGTTGAGTAGCAGGAGTTTGTTCTTGAAAAATGAGGCCAAAGCCAAAAGAGTGGCTCACATTTTCAAATCCTTCAACTTTAACAGGAAGGGGAAACAAACTTTAAGTAATGTTGGTGATAGTTCATGCTGATAAATCCTCGACCTTCCAGCACTGAAATTTCAAAGAAAAATCACTGATGCAGATGCTTGTTTAACATAAAAGTTACATCTTTCTATAGTGTAATTTTGTCTCCAGTTGGCAATTTAAAGAAAACTGAAAAGCCCTTCATAGGGCTTTAGATGCCTCTAAATCTTTAGCTTAAGTTTACCACTTTAATATAGAAATGAATGCTAAAATCCAAGAAGTTACACTGCAGTCTTAGAGCTATTTGTACAGAGAAGCAGGCAGTTTTCCATGTCTAAGGGCAAAGCAACACTGTTGAGTTTGTGAGAGATGCTACAAAATGCAGAAGTGTGAATGAGGTCTTTGCTGTCTTAACAGACAACAGAGATAGGCAAGGGAAGAAAGAAGGGCTGCTTGCAGGATTAAACTACGCCAAAGTTCTGATATATGGAAGTTGTGTATGTCTGTAAATAATGAGTGATTGAGTAGTGATTTAAAATCTGAGTACATGGTGAAAGTTAGGCATCTGCAACTGATTTCAGCTTGATAAACAGTTGATGATAGCTAGTGCATTCTGCAAAATCTGAAGTGCACGTATTAGTTACCTGGCTAGCTGTACGCTCGTGTAAATCAAATTTGTAGGCATTTTGGCTTAGCACGGAATCTTACTAATTACAGTTTCAGTGCAATAATTGCAGTAGCTTAATTTTAGTGAAAGTAGGCAGTCTTTCATTCTTTGTTTCAATTATGACAGTTCTTGAGAATGACATATAATAGTAGAGAGGCTATTAATATTCTCCATGCTTTTCAAGCCTAAGCCTTTGGCAACCATTCAGAAAAACAGTGGGAAGGATTATGTAATATGCTTTTTTAAAGGGTTAAGAAAAAAGGTGCTGTTGCCAAGTTAGTATGGGATGAAATCCTAGTCCGTGTCAATTTAAGTTAATTGCTTTATCAGTTGCTTTCAGCTATGCACTGTTGGAAGTAGGCTACCCTAGTTCCTGTGCAGTGGTTCTTGCAGTGTAGGGATGTGCTTGGCCATAACATTAAACCAATAAAGAGCTGATTATTCCATGGTGTCACTGAAATGAAGCTTCTTGCACCAGTCAGTTGACTACGTAGTTATTTTTACAGGGCTTCAGAAAGGTTATTGTTTGATCTCTGAAACAGAGTGACTGGTTTATTTTAAAGTAAGCTATTTCTCTCTATTCAATCGAAATAAGAAATACTTTTACTTGGGTCATTTTCTAAGCTTTTAGAAATAAGAACTGATTAATTATTTTAACTTACAAAAAAAGTCATTGAATACCTAACCCCTATAATGTTCAGCTTCATGCATGGCTAAAAGCAGTGCAATGTGTTTTGCTTTGTTGGCTGTTAAACATAGGTGTATACCCTGTTAGTCTCCTACTTTTAGCTTGTTTTTAAACAGAAAGTTTAAATTATTGAACGTGCTGAGTCTCCTGTTTGTAGTTTATCATTAAATTTAAAAGCTAAAGAGGAAATTGGCTTGGAACTGGAACATTCATCATAGACAGATACTGTGTGGCTGATGTTAGGGAGTAGGATGGTATCTTTGTGATGAGTTATCCCTTGCAATTACAGCTGTGCTGCAAAGTGCCTTATGAGTGAATTTATGTTTCAAACCTATGCTGTTAAAGAACTGCTACTGTGCATTTCTGGTAAAAATTTTTGTTTGTTTGTGACTTAAGTCTTGATGTCCATGGGTTGTGTTTAGACATTTATTTTGAGTCCACACTTGGCCATAAGCGTTATGGAACTCTGCTGATGCAAAACTAGAGATAAGTGAAAAGTTGGAGTGATCTGCTTAGATAAGAAGTATTAGTGTGCAAAGGGTATACCTTTGTTCACATATTTTAAGTGATTTTAAATTACCTTGCATCTGGGATCGTTCTCTCTGAAGTTATCAGAGACCATCACTCACTGCTTGTCTGCTCAATTCAGTACAGCTGAGATTTCCTCTACACCAATTAGATAGATACATGGCAGTAGTCACACAAAGCTGCTTTTCACAAGGACTGTTGCCTCTTCACCATGAGTTGTATAGTGCAGAGTAAAGAGGTGAAAAAACTCTTCTGATGTGTTCTGCCTAATTACTTGTTTCGTATCTCTGTCTGTGCTTTATTTCTTCTTACAGTAATGTCTGATTCAGCAAATGCTGTTAATAGAAATTCTGTTAAAACTTCATTGGGATTTATGGATTTATGTGTAAATTTGAAGGTGTACTTAATTGGTAATGGATAGGGAATGTTCATTGAATTTGAGCCAGAAATGTCATTAATTATTTATTTTAAGAAAGCAACACTGAGTTTTTGTACTTCTTTTATTTCACAACCTCTCTTGAGTAGCAACTTCTCACCTCCTGTTGCCTCTTCAGGTTTCTGCGTCCTTCTTCTTTCTTTTCAGTATTTTCAAGCTCAAATTCGTCATCTCAAGATTCTTAACTCCAAATCTATATTGTGATTTATCTGATGAGTATAGTAGTAGAAAGCAGTTACAAGCAGGAAACCCAAGTTGTCACTGACATCTTCCTTTCTCCTTGTTTTTTTAGTTAAAAAATAATAAAAAAAATTGCATGTCACACTTCTTGAAAGGCTTCTCTGTTTTGTGAACCAACACCACTGAGGAACAGTTTTTGTTGTGCTTCCTAATGGTTTCTTTGGCTTAAGCCCCCTTTGGACTGAAACACAGCAGTTGGCAAACTGCTCCATGCTGGAATGGGTGCTGCTGTGCTGGCCAGCTCTGTCTCCCCATGGCCACATAGGTGCTGCTGATGAACTCATATAATTAATTGAAATGTGGGCTTCTTAAAGACTTACAGGCTGACTTCAGTTCTCTATCTATGGCGGATACAGGTGTGTGCATGAGCGTACACACATTCATGAGTACAATAGAGCTCTCTTTTGATCTGTGTATACATACCTATGTGTATCTTTTTCTTAAAGATATGGACACTGGTAGTTGGTTACCTGCTGATGGTTTCATTCAAGTGGAATATAAGCACTGAACGTTACTTAAAAGCAGTCTCTGTTCCTGTCTGGATTATGCTGCTCTTTCACTTAGGTGAGTAACAAGAAGTTACTATTCTGATAACTGAGGGTTCTGTCAACAAAGCTCCTTGCTTGCTCTTCTGCTAAATCTAAAATAGAGTCTTAGCTGAAATGCAGACTGTTTTGCCTGCTCAGTAATTCTGGCTGCAGGTGTCCAGAAGAGAGCATTGGAGTAGGGAATGGGAAGGCATCAAGATGCTGAGCAACACCTCTTCCACTCCTCATGCCTAATTTGTACTTCCCATGGTTTTCCTTTATTTGGTTCACAGACAAGGTACTTCTTGACAATGAAGAAGGTCTGGGGTCACATGAGGCTGGCTTTAGACTTTCATTTGTGATGATATTTTATTGAAAGCTTGCCATTAACCAAGGCTGAAGCTGTAACATGCATTTTATAGTAGTAACAGAAGCAAAAAAAAAAAAAAAATTCTATCAGTAGTCAACAAGCATATCAGGATGATATCAGCAGTTTGGAAAGACATTTGCCAGTAATCTATATAATCTGTTTATACAAATGTGAGATTATAGTAATCTTTTAGACTTATGTTACACATTCAGTATAAGAGATTATCATCTTATGTTCTCATATTAGAGTTTATGGTGGAAGGATCACGCAATTAATAGAGGAACCATGATAGAAGGTTTCACAGTGTACTACAATTTACTTTACTTTAGCAGCAGGTTTCAGGGGTTGTTCTGACCATGTGGGGATGCTTCCCTGAAGTTTAAGCTATATGTAGTGGCTTTGCATTTGCATAAATTTTGATAGTTTTGTATTTACTGTAAGTACAGGCTGAATAGGCAAAATCCAAGAAAAATCACATTCCGTGGAGATCTAGCATAAATACACATTTTTGGGGGGAACATGACTTTTCTTTGATATCAAAAATGTTTTAATTTTTTGTGTATTTTCATGTGATTTTGAATGCTTTCAAAGTTGTTCTCTATATCAACATAATGTTGCTGAAGTTAGGAACAGTAACAGCTTGGTTTGTTCATTGAGAAACTTGTTAATGTTTATTTTCTGTTCTTCCTTTTCTTTAATGTAGAAAGCCTATTTGTTTATGACTTCTTTGTTTTTTGGTTGATGTGCTGCCTTTCTTGGTTTTGCTAAATGTAGAGTTTGTTAATCGTGTAATTTTCCTTGTAAAAAAAAAATCCCGACACTGTATCTTTCAGCTTCTGTGGCAGGTTCCTGGAGAATTCCTGTATTTCTGGTTATAGTTGTTCTGATGACAGTAGGCATGTTGCATGAACAGCAGAATGGAAAGGAGTCTTCTGGTAAGGAAAAAATCACCGTTTCTTTTATTGTTGGAGGCAAGAATTCACTTAAATCAGGCGAAATAATCTGGACTGTATCGTCGTAAATTCAATAGCATACAGATTGCGAGAATTGACTACAGGATGTTTAGTGTGTTTCAAAGTGGTTTACTCATGCTGAAGTGAATCTTGGATTATTGCTATGGACTGATGTTTCTTTTCCATGGTAAAGTAGCGACTCACTACTAAGCCATATCCCTTGAGTTTATAGATTTCAATATGTAGTTCCAAGCATGAACGTAGCCTAGGACACTGGAAATCAGATGCTAATTTTGAAAGAAATTAGCAACATGGGTGTAGTAGATCCTATAATGCTGAGTATGAGAGAAACCAAGACAACTCCATTCAGCAAATTTCCAATATCCAGTCGTTTGTTTTTAAAACAGTTACTTAAAAATAGGTTTTTCCTGTTGCAAGTCAGTTTTGAAAAAAGCAAGGGCATTGTATATTCCTGGTGAAGGAAACCTTTTTCCTGTCTTGCTATTTTAATTGGTTAGTAAAATTAACTGGTATAAAAATTTTTTTAATAATCAGACTGTCAGCAACTGTGAATGTCTTGGATGGTAGCAGTTCATTATCAAGAAAAGCACTAAGCAAATAACTGGTTTCGAGTTTTGGCTGCAGGTGTGTTATAAAACTGAAATTAATAGCACTCATTCCTGTTTGATCATATTGACAAAATATAATACATACTAAAAGCTAACAGTGTCCGTATAATTTCTGCTGCCTGATAGCTCCAGTGGATATCTAACACCAAATAAAATGTTTTAAGACTTAAGCTTTTTGTTACTTACATGCGTGTATATATTTTACAGGGGCAGAGCTTCCTGGTCAGATGATTTCCATTGCTGCTTCAACAATTGCCATGGCAATCTCAATGACAGAAGATGATTCCAATAACGAACATTCCTCCCAACCCTCAGGTGACTGAATACTCTGTAAGAAACATTTGAATTTGCTCTAAAGACATGAAACTGGAGGGAATTCAGAACAAATTTCAAATTTCAAAAACCTCTTCATTTTGTCCAAAATAGTGTCCAAATTGTGAATCAGGTTTATCTGTTTTAAAAAAAATGTCAAGAAGATGCCAGTGTAAAAGCTGCCTAGGAAAGGATAGTTTATGTGGCTGTCTGTACATTTTGAAGGCCTGACTAGAAGGATTTTTTATGGTTTTGGGTTTTTTTTTTTTAGAATGAAGGTGTGATATTTTTCCCTATTCTTCATTGTTAATTTTTTTATTTTCCTAGCCTTTTGCTTTGTTGGCAGTTACATGTTGTATAACTGGATTTCTGGACCAGGTACAGACAGACTGGAGGAATTTTTGTGTACATTGCAGTGAGAAAAAACCACACCACTTTAAATATGGCATGTTCAAAGTCCTTCCTATAGTGAGTTTCCTTGACTTTGTAGCTTGAGTCACATGATACTTTAACATGGAGTAACACAATTGACTTAAAAGAGTTCAAAGAATGTGTTTAGATGTCCATCACTGATTTTGAACCTTACCATCATTTTTTTGGGTAGGTCTTTGATGGAACTCAGTACTAGAAAACTAAGCTATTATTGAGATCTCTGGAAATTGAAAAGTTTAATCCATTTCCTGCAGGTTGACCTTTCAACTTGCAGGTTGAGATCATTCAACTTGACAGAATGTGAACTTCGCAAACTTAATTTTTAAATCTAAAAAGGGCAGCTTTGTACAACTTACTCTCATCTTTTTTTTTTTTTTTCTACATTTTACATTACTAACATCAATACAAACAGAGAAGGCTATGGAAGTATGTCCTGAAATTTGAGATCAAAGCATTATAGTGCCAGTTCTCTTGTATTTCTGTGTCTAATTTTTGATTTTGGAAATGACTTTTTTTTTTTCTGAATTTTGAAATCTGGAAAAGCAAGACTCCCACAAATGGGCTGTGTAAGTGGTTGTGGTTTTTTGTTGCTATTTTTTTTAAACTTACCAGTTCTTATTTTTTCACTTTTTAAAGACAGTTTTCTTTCTGTTTTCAATAAGAGAAAACTACAGCAGTTTTCCAAAAGTGTCCTTTATATGTCTTTATGGGTTTTTGACTTATCTTCTTGAAGCAGTAAACCAGATGACTTTTTTTTGTCTTCTAAAATCTGTTGTTTTCCTTCACAGCAGAAAAAGAATAAATGCAGAGTTTTCTTTTAACTCCTGACAACAGTTAGGAGTTAAAAATTATTTTCCAACAGTCTGGTAAAAGTTAGTATTCTGTTCTGTGATATATTAAGCATAAATTTGGCCATCTTTGGCTTGGATCTTTTGTGAATGGTGATGAAACATTATTCTTGTACAGCAGAAGGTTTTCTTTATATGGTATTAAATCCATTACAGAACAATCAGGCTTAAATTTGTTTATTGAAAGACCATGAGGAGATAGAAGCTTCGTTGATTTTATATTTTTTTCTGAACACTCATGTTTTTCCATATTTACTTGTTGAATACTGTTATTTAGTACTGGGGACGAGGAGTTTAATGATACTAGTTCAGGTGGTCTAAGTGGTCCTTCCTGGTCTTCTAAGAGTTTCCAGTGTATATAGCTAAGAAGTCTGCAATTTCTGAAGCAGATACCATTGCAGTACTTTGTAGACAAGATTCTGTTATCTTGTTGGCTTTGGATATGATAGATACTAAAATCCTTAAATGTAGTCATGATTCTTAGGTTCCATTTTGGCCTCACTGCTTTGTTTTCTTAGAAAAAAGAATAAGAAATATGTTTTGCCTGAAAATACAAAAAGATGTGGTTCTTCATGAAGGAGTACTTTCATCTTAATGTTCTGAAGACTTCTTCATTAATAATAATAAAATCACTGTTTTCCTAACTGATGCCCTGCATAGAGATACAGACTCCTGCCTTTCTGTTTATGTTACTGTTTCTTTTTCTTCTTCCTGGGGAGGAGAATAATTCAAAATTCTGTGACAGAAAGAAATTGACGTGTCAGAGAACATACTGTGTAATGAAAAGAACAGGTCTTAAACAACCTGGAAAATCTTTTTTGTTATTGTTCAAAGAAGTACCATTCATTCTGATTGTGCTAGAATTTTTTACTGAATATTGTGCTAACTGTTTAGACTGTCGTAATTTGATTTGTTGGAAGATAGGAAGGTGTTTTTCAGGTTTCATCTCTCAAAATATCATGAAGCACACTAAATGGGATTTTACAGAAACTGAAGTTACTCAAAATCTCTTATTCACAGGTCTTTGTTTATGTTGACAAGGTACTCATGCCTTGGTTTGCAGAGCATATCTTGCTGCCAGAAGGTGACTTTTTTCATTTGCAATTGTGGTTCTTTTCTGGGTGAATCAGCTTTGTGAACTGGCTTACCAGAGTCACCTAAATGGCAGTTCTGATGCAGGCATGTGTTTGTCACGAGGAGAATACTGGGTCAGTGGTAATGACAATTTAGTTTTGCTAAAATTGCTGGAGAACTGCATTCTGAAAAAGCTTTCTTGGTTTGGGATCCCCTAGGAGTTTTTCCCTATTTTTTCCCCTTTTTTCCTTTCTTTTCCCTTTTTTCCCCCCTCAGCTCTTTCCCATCTGTTTTGCATTCTGTGTGCAGTCTGCATACAAGGAAACTGTAAGAAATAAGGCTATTTAATTGTTACTGCTCTTAACATTAGTGTTGCTGCTATTTAATTAAAGCTTTCTTCATTGCAAAAATACATCAATCAAATTTTTTGTTAGGAAAAAAAGGAATGTTCTTTTTTATTTCCTAAAGGTGACTCTACTAAGGAGTTTTTGGGCAAAAAAGTATTGTATAATTTTAATCTTAGGCATAAACTTCAGCCTATTATTCTGTTTTGGCTTTTTGTGCTTCCCTCTGATAAATATTTGAGTTTCTGCTTGCNAATGTGTGTTCCTTTAGTGGATCCATTTCTTTCTGTTAGTACTCTTCTGCTTTATTACATGTAGACTGAGAAGTACAGGGGAATCGTAGAACCTCTTCTGTATGACAAAAAAATCTCTATTTACAGGTAATTTTTTGTCTCCCCTTGTGAAAAACTGTGTCTTTTTCTCCAAAATGTAGTTTGTATAGTAGGGATGGCCGTCATCCCATTGAGATACACACTGATTTGCTGAGAACCTCCCCACCTGAAGCTTCTGCTGTGCTTAGCTGCTTGCAGAATTCCTTCCTTCAAGTTGCATGCCGTCATTCCTTTGTGAATATTCTGAAGTTCCACCAAATACATAACTAGCAACCACCTGGTGTTTCTGTCACCATCCCAGTGTCAATCCCAGCTGGGTGAATCAATCAATTTGCACTGTTGTATTAGTGTGGTGGGGGATGTGTTCATGAGCTGTAAAAGTAGTAGTTCCACTTAGTTGTGGAACGCCGGTGCAGATTTCTGCAACAAAAAAAAGTGTTCATCTGCTGTGTGGGGATGCAGTTTGTCACTGCTACTGTATGATAATTGAGTCTTACCTTTTTGAACATTTTAGCTGTCATGCTTTTGGCTAGAAATGGCTTTAGTGATACACTGCAGCTAAAAATGCGTGTGTGGAACAGGAGTTGTTTGGCTGCTGTGCATGTAGTATGTTGTAGTACAGTTTCTGTGCAGTTTTTCTTCATGGGAGAAGATGCGTCTGTGACACAAGTCCAGTGAAAGAGTTGTATTCATCATTTACCAACTGTGTGGTATGTATCAGTGTAATAAATTGCCTTTTATTCTTCAGCACAGAGTAACTTTTCAGGTTTTCTGCATTCCTCCACTATGGCTGCAGACTTTTCTCAAGAAGTGGTATGTGAGAAGTGTGTGCATTTTGACCACAGCACAGAGCCTCAGTAAAAGTTAATACTGGTGTTCTCAGGGAGAGATTTTACATAGAATGGCTAAAGGTGGATTTGGTGTCATCCAGCAGCTGAAAGATGAAGTAAATAAATAAATTGCCATGTTCTGCATCCAAGAATTTCAATTTGAATATAATATTTTTGCATTAAAAGACTGTTGTTTACGTATAAGGTATTTAACACATCAGTTTATGTTTTTTGATTTAATTTCTTGTTTGCTAACTTATGAGTGAGAGACTGACAAAATTTGTTTCACTAACTTGTGCTTGATGTTACTAATGTTTGTTAAACAGAGCAAGGAATTTAGGATGACAGTGTGAGTGCTATGTTTGTGTTGTGAGTGTTCAGGAAAAGTAGTAGTAAGAGTTGTAAGATGCAAGCTTTCTCTTCAATATATACTCTATATTTTTTGTTGTATTTAAATTAGCTTTGAGCAAATCTAAGATTCCTTTTGGAGTACTTGAAGTAAAGGGAAGTCAAAGATTAAGACTTCAGATTTCTTCTAGAAGTTAATTATATTTTGTGTTTTTCATGAATTTATGGTTCTTGGATAAAACATTTGGCTTGTAATTTATCTGTAGTGACAGGAGCCCTCCTAGAGGCTGTAGGAGCTTTTCTTCTCTCCTCCTCTCAGCACTGCTTGGCATGGTGTTGCAGGATGTGGGAGAGCTTACACAACCCCGTTCTAGCTTTTCAAAATGCAGATCAGTGCCAAGGCTATCTCAGTCTTTTGGANTCCCTATTTTTTCCCCTTTTTTCCTTTCTTTTCCCTTTTTTCCCCCCTCAGCTCTTTCCCATCTGTTTTGCATTCTGTGTGCAGTCTGCATACAAGGAAACTGTAAGAAATAAGGCTATTTAATTGTTACTGCTCTTAACATTAGTGTTGCTGCTATTTAATTAAAGCTTTCTTCATTGCAAAAATACATCAATCAAATTTTTTGTTAGGAAAAAAAGGAATGTTCTTTTTTATTTCCTAAAGGTGACTCTACTAAGGAGTTTTTGGGCAAAAAAGTATTGTATAATTTTAATCTTAGGCATAAACTTCAGCCTATTATTCTGTTTTGGCTTTTTGTGCTTCCCTCTGATAAATATTTGAGTTTCTGCTTGCTGTATTGTTACTTCTTATGTTGATTTTATTAATTTTGGAGCAAAACAGTAAGTAGTGTTGAATCAATTGAAGGGGGAAAATGCTTTATTATCTGTATTTCACAGATTTGAACACAATTTCAAATGTGTGTTCCTTTAGTGGATCCATTTCTTTCTGTTAGTACTCTTCTGCTTTATTACATGTAGACTGAGAAGTACAGGGGAATCGTAGAACCTCTTCTGTATGACAAAAAAATCTCTATTTACAGGTAATTTTTTGTCTCCCCTTGTGAAAAACTGTGTCTTTTTCTCCAAAATGTAGTTTGTATAGTAGGGATGGCCGTCATCCCATTGAGATACACACTGATTTGCTGAGAACCTCCCCACCTGAAGCTTCTGCTGTGCTTAGCTGCTTGCAGAATTCCTTCCTTCAAGTTGCATGCCGTCATTCCTTTGTGAATATTCTGAAGTTCCACCAAATACATAACTAGCAACCACCTGGTGTTTCTGTCACCATCCCAGTGTCAATCCCAGCTGGGTGAATCAATCAATTTGCACTGTTGTATTAGTGTGGTGGGGGATGTGTTCATGAGCTGTAAAAGTAGTAGTTCCACTTAGTTGTGGAACGCCGGTGCAGATTTCTGCAACAAAAAAAAGTGTTCATCTGCTGTGTGGGGATGCAGTTTGTCACTGCTACTGTATGATAATTGAGTCTTACCTTTTTGAACATTTTAGCTGTCATGCTTTTGGCTAGAAATGGCTTTAGTGATACACTGCAGCTAAAAATGCGTGTGTGGAACAGGAGTTGTTTGGCTGCTGTGCATGTAGTATGTTGTAGTACAGTTTCTGTGCAGTTTTTCTTCATGGGAGAAGATGCGTCTGTGACACAAGTCCAGTGAAAGAGTTGTATTCATCATTTACCAACTGTGTGGTA
>WEKY01003889.1:0-57755 GCA_013390045.1 Picathartes gymnocephalus | reverse complement strand
GCTCACCAGGTAACTGCGTCAACAAAACACAAATGTGGGACATAAAAATGGGTTAATTTGTAACTTGTGGTTCCACAGTAGAATAGAGACAACATGCGCACTTAATCAGAACATTTTCAATAAAAATATCCTTTGAGAAATGGCTTAGCAAAGTAGCAAGTTGTTTTGAATGAAACCTAAACAAAGAAGTTGCACATTGTCAGCTTGCATCGTTCCAAAGTTACCTGTTTCTCACATTAACAAAAAGGCTATTTCCTGTTTCCTTTCCACCCTCACCATATGTTGAACTCAACACTATGTAACTTATCACAGAAAAAAGTTAGAAATGATAATATTTTCTCTGCATTTCTATTTTTTATATATTCAATATTTTTTAAGTATTAAATGGTTTTAGTTCTATTTTCCCATTAACCTTTTTATTTTCCCTTCAAACAATATTTCCTTTTAGCAAATGTACATATTTAGACTCAAATTTTATATTTAGAAATGGGAAACAGTACTTTGAAAACAGTTTTGGGGGGTATTATTGGCATGCCTTTCACTGGAAAAAAAGTGATTAGATGGCTTTGCTTGTCATGACTAAGACAGTGAGGACCTCTCAAAAATTCTAACAGCTCTGCTCAAAGAGATATCTTTTACCCTAAAGTGACACCTTCAGTTCTTCCTATAGACTCAGCATTTGTCTTAAACCATGATGAATGAAAGCACTCTACACACAACCCCTTATTTCCTAATCAGCTTAACACAATGAATATTGTATATATATAATGAAAAACATATTTTCACTAGTATAGTTGTTTTAGTATAATGCAAGAATGGTTATGATGAGAATTCAAATGCATGTAAGTTATAAGGTGTTTTGAAATAGCTAACTAGCCATAGAATATTAACATCCACTACCTGTGCTTGTCTATCTTCCTCAACATTGTTAGTGGTTCCATTCTACAAGCATCTACCTTTATTACAGAGGAGGGAAGGAGATGAGCCACTTCAGTGAAAATCCTTGGAATTTATTTTAAAATCTAGCCAGTGTAGTTAAAGCTGATAGACTTCACACTGAATCCACTCTGTTGAAGAAGTTTGCCAACAAAGAGAGAGGGATGGAGACCAGAAGCAGTTAGCTGGAAAAATGGAAGTGTAACTTTCTCATTTGTAATGGCTGGATTTGTAAGGCTTTATCCGTCAAAGCCTTAATGAAACATTGACTAATAGCCAGAAAGTTCAAAGACAGAAAGATGCCATGTTAAATGAAAGGTCAGCCTTATCTCACACAGCAATTTAAGCTAATTAAATACAAACTAGTAGTCCTAGATTCACTTTATAGTTAATGGAAAGTATTACGTGTATCTATTTTATGAAGAGAAGATTTCCTTTTGGTTTTTACCTCTTTATTAATTTCTTATACGAACACCTTAACTGTTTAAATGTAGAAGTTAACTTTTAAGCCTTGAATTATTTAGCATCTACATTAGCCAAAATGATTGAAAAAAACCAACAACAACCAAAACAAAAACAAAAACAAAAACAAACAAAAAACCAAACTAAAAACCAAACCAAAACAAAAAAACCAAACCACCAACCTATCCCAATCTAAAAGAAAGGTAAATTTCTCTTTAGTAGGAGTTAGCATTCACAAATTTATTTCACATGGAGCTTGAAATTCTAAACAAAAATGAGGTTATTCTACTCAAACAGGAACAAGATAATCACTCCAATACGTTGAAATAAAATAGCCAAGTAATTTACTATGGCAAGAATTGGTAACTTATAGAAACAAATTTCTCCTGATGAAGTACTTTGGAGAAGAGTGTAAGTATGCCATCCATAGAAATTACTACAATATTATCTGATTTGCACTGTTGATCTTGGTGGGATCACTGAGTAACAACTCCTCAGGTTTATTAAACAGAACAAAAAAATCCTAAACCAAAACAAAAAACCCACATGAAACCTATTCCCTCCAAACCCCCCAGAAATATCTTTATTCCCTTTTTATGAAGTGTAATGTTTCCTTAAAGTAATTCCAATCCTAATCTGAATGTAAAGTGTAAACTTCACAAAATTGCCTACCGTTTCTCCACTAGATAGAGGCAGAAACTGTGAAACCTTTGGAGATAATTTTTGCAAAGGATCACAGAATCATGGAATCATTTACACTGGAAAAGACCCTTAAGACTTATCAAACTATATTTATTTTCTCCTTTTACCGCCTGTAATGTTCCACCCTATGAAGTCTGTTATTCTTTTAAAAAAGCAATCTAAAAAAATCTTTATTGTTTGCAACTGCTTCACAACCAGGTACTCATACTGGAACTTGAGAAAGCTGAAGAGTTTCTACTATTTCTGTGGCTTTTCCTTGGTAGTAAGGGATATTCTCATTGTTTAACTTTTGTATCTGAAAATATTGTTTCCTGGAGTAAATGTAGGTGATACAAATAACTAAAATATATCTAAATTATTTGACCATTCCACTATTGATGAAAAGGCAATAGATATAAATGTTATTCTTAAAGATCCCTCTGAAAACTCACTAAGACATATCATATTTGAGAAGAAACTGCTTCACCAGATATCTTAGTAAAAATTTTTCACAGATTTATGTAAATGATTGGAATTTACATGTAAGGTAGAATTCCACAACTTTAATACTAGGATTCTCTTGCCTATAACCCCTAAAAGGTCACAGAAATAGAGCAGTACTAACCTCTTAGCCTATTTCCCATTGAAGATATATGATAGAGCCAAATTAGGCTGACAGACTCAATACAGTCAATAGTTTATAGTATTAGACAGACTTTTTTTTTGATAAAATCATTGTCATTACTGAAATGAAGTCCTTCTAGGCACTGAGTTACAAAAAGGCTTTTTTTTTTTTAAATTCTCAGACCTTCAACAGGTATAGCCAACAAGTAACAATGCCTTTTGGGTTTACAGTATTTTTGGTATAAAAACAATGTCAAACTTCTGTTTTGCTGTAGGTTATATTTAAGGCCACTGGTAAGAGCTACAGTATCAGTATCAACTTTATTCCAGCTGAAACACTGCCATTTTTGCCATGTGTCAAACACACATGGCTGTGTTTGACTTTTAAGACTAACCTGTTCACCCCAAACAAAATCTGGAGTAATACTAATATACTTGCTCAGCCCTTGTAAAGCAAGACTAACAACTTTCGTACTTTCTAGTAGCTAAAAATTCTGAAATATCCTTCTAATAATTCAGAAAAATGTGTTGCTATTAGCAAAAGAAGAAAAAAAAATCCAGGAAAATATGTTAGTGGACACATAGAGAGAAAGTCTCTAACTGGGTCAGGTGGTTTATATAAAAGCCAGTTGTACAATTACAATTGTTCCTTTTAACATTGTGTTAACAAAGTGCTTCACATATTTGCATGAGATATATGGTCAAGGTAGACAATGTGTTTGTATTTTACATTAATTCAGGGCTCTGATTGTGCTCCTCCAAGGAACCAAACACCTAGGTTGTTCCCTCAAGCCCAGGTTGGCAGCCTGAGAACCATCTCTTTAGTATTTTGTGTACATTTGTTGAAAATTGAGAAAAAAGAGCTTCAGAATGATCCCATTTAAGCTCTGTGGACAGTTAGAAACCTGACCAAGCATCCCAATGGAAGTAGAGACAGATGAGTCTGTTATTCTACACAGAAAAATCGGTAAGAGACTCAGTCAGAAACTTGGCGGCCATGAGAGACACCGAACGTGCATAAGTCGAACTGATAGTTGTACAGCCTTGAGCATAAACAGGAGACAGGGATTTTGTTTCTGTCAGAATTTTATTCTTTCAGAGCAGCATAGAGCATCTCTGGTTCTCAGAAGGGGATAATATTTTTTTTCTTTCAAGCACTGCTTCTTCTTTTCTTGATTAAAAATAACATTACTTATTTTCAGAAGCAAGAACTGATTCAGGTTTTTTATATTATGTAGTGTTTCTCTTAAACAAAATGATAGATAACACTCTTGTAATATTCTGTCTGTCTTTCTTCTTACAGCAAGCAATGTAATTAAGTGGCTTGAAGAGTCACAGAACATTTAAATGCCTTTTTTTTTTTCCTGCTCACTGCAATTAAAATCAGAACCTGTTTATTTTATTTTGCTGTGTTGTAGTTACTTAGAATTGCTGTAATTTTTCACTTCAACCAAGTTTTACTTTAATTAAAATAGATAGAATTTGTACTTGTTTTTAGCAGGAGTAAAACTGTTTCTTTTTCATTCAGGATTCTGTGTCTTGACCATTTTTTCCAGTGTCTTGTGCTCAAGGTGTTCATACACCCTTTTCCATGCCGACGATTTCATGCAGCTAAGTGAATTTGGAGATGCGGTGTTAAATCACCCCTTTATTTGGTTGGAAGTTGATGGGATTTTAAAGAGATGTATCTAGAAAGTAATGACGCTTCATTTCCCTTGATACAACTGTTAACAAGGTAACAGCTTAACCACGGACTATACTGTAACTCCTGCCGTTTTCTTTTTCTAATTTGTGAATCAAGGTAAAAGGTTTCAAATCACTTATTCAACTTGTTTGTAGAAAGCCATTTTCATATTTTAAAGCATGTTATATTACATGTTTTGTGATCAACTATTCCTAGCATTTGATTCAAACTCTATGCTTGAACCTAACAGGAAAAAAATGTCAGTAATTTAGGAAAACAGGCTGTGCAACTCAGATCAGGGAATGACTCAGTGAGAGTTTTCATGTATGTGCTTCTGTATACCTGCTTTTTGTAGTGGTTGCAACACTGGAGAAATAATCTCTAGGACACAAAGTATGTCTTAACTAAAGCATGGTCAGTGAAGAGGAGAATGGACTAGGACTTGATTCAACAAAACATCTGCTGCTCTTCTCAGAGGTATCTTCTAACATCCTTACTTTATACACCCTAGATAACATGGAAATAAAAAGTATTTGCATCACCTCTTTGAATATTACCGAGTTATATCAAAGCATATCTTTATCATACTGAGGGCAGAACATGTTTGAGAGAGTCGGTATCTCTCACAAAATAAGGGTCCAGAATAGATATTTTTGTCTATTCTGCCCCCTTTGTGATACTCATACTTTACAGGGGTTAGAAACACAAGCAGCAGCTCCTTTCTTATATGTGTAAATGAGGTGATAGAACAGAAGAATCAGTAACTCTCCTCCAACCTGCCATTTGCTGATTATTGAGTTGTTTGAACTTGACTCTTATTAGTTTCACTTAATAGTCCTGGATCCTGTACTGGGAGGATTTGTATACTTGAACATCTACATTGAAATGCATTGAAATTCACCATTTGAATTTATATATTCCTTGGAACTCAAGCCAATACAGCCTTTTTTTCCTCTGGTTGCTGATACTATTTTACAATTGCATATGCATACCAATGTGGACGTTAAAATAAAGCTGATAAATCTTTCCTTATAAGTGCCTTTTTTTTTTTTTTCCCCCCCTCTATCTGAGAAGGAAATCTAGGAAGTTTACCTCAGCTGCAGAGATTTTCATTACAGATAAATTAGATATGTACAGCATGGAACCACCCTTACTGACCAACACTCTCCTGAGGAAGTTATTAGCTTCACTATCATGAGTGTCTAAAGACATTTACATAATGGAAAGTCAGCAGTAAAATTGTCAGTTATAACTGATATTTTCCAGGTTCTGAATATGTTCAGACTCTTTTAGTCATAAGATATTATGAAGTGGGACATTAGGGATAAGTATATATTTAGATGGTTCAGATACAACATTATGACCTCTGGTTTACTAAGGCCACAGGTTTTCCTGAGTGGTATATTTGTTCTTGCATTTTGGGATAATCATGTCTTCTAATGGCCAAGGACTTATGATCTTTACACTCTTTACCTCCACCATTTCACATAAATCCCTGTTTCATTGTAAAATAATATAATTCCTTTTTTTAAATTTTATAATCATTTCACCTGCTTTCATAGTTTTTTTCATTTCCCTGACTTCATGCGTTGTAACATTAAAAGATATTCCATGTTCGCCCTCTGTTCAATTTGTGTTTTTATAAAATTCTTTCAGGTGACAGAACATGTACTGTATACTATACTTGAGATGCAGATCTTTCATGCGTTTCTACAGTAAAAGTTAATGAAAAAGGAGTGAGCAAAAAAAAGTAATACAGTTTAGCTTGTCATTAAAATATTCTTCTTTTCTTTCAGGAAATTATTGCTCATTTAATTTTGTTATATCAAGATTACATGTATTTGTTTTTCATCATGTTTTTAATCAACAGTCAAGAACACTCAGAATTTTTAAGGCATTCTGCAACAATTCACAGCCATCTCTTACAACCTGTGTGTACCAGGAAACTGGAGAGTTGTGATTGGAGTGCTTAGAAGACTGAAAAATCAGGTCAGTCTCAAACCATTAAAACAACACTACATTGACATTAATTAACATCACATGTTGACGATAATTAGTTATTGCACATTGTAAATCATTATTGCTGCATATTGAAAGCAATCCTCCCTCAACAATCGTACTGCACCAGATGTGAATACACAAAATCACAAAGCTAATGCTGTGCAGTCAGCACTAATGGCTGCAGACTGTGATGTTCTTATTCACTGAGCGCAGTGTGTGCTCCACCTGAGGTCCTCTCCCTGCTTCCACCTCCCCATACCCTAATTCTCCTACCCACCTGTGCTTGGCTACTTCTAGTTTCTCTAAAGCAAAACCAGTACTTATCCAGCTCTACAGTATGCACGCAAAACCTCAAGAGGTCTTTAGTCCAACCTCCTTCTGAAAGAAGGGTCAAATCCGAGTTTGCACCAGAATGTTCTTGTAAAGCTTTGAAGGCTGATGCAGCACAACACCCCTCGGCAATCTGCACCGTCGCTCCACCAAGGGGAAAACGCTTGACCAGCAAGGAGTTTTTCAGGTTCCCAGAGCCTCGCTACTTTGAACCTCTGCTCACACTGGTAAGACCACGAGAAAATAGCCCTGGGTAATGAGCTACTTGCCGCCAAGTTCACACAGCCAGTTCCCATAACAAACTGGTAACAAAAGTCACAGCTGGGCCTTGCATTGTTAGGCACATATACTACAAAGCCTGTGGCCTGTCACTAGTAGTGATACTATTAACATTTTGGGCCACTGGGTATAGAAAATCATCTCCAATTATGCAATTATTGCTAATATTTAGGTTTAAAATAAGCTGAATATAAAATCTGCTCACTCAGATTCATCTTTCATGGGTAAAACAGGCCTCTATATCTGGCTAGGTAAATTCATTTATTGTTTTCCTGGAATGTTTTAATCTATTTAATTCATTTTCAAAGTAGTTTGAAAATACAAGGCACAGTATAAGCATCAATACAGAATCCTATGGAATGTAGTCACTGGTGGCATCCTATTGCAAATAACAATCCTTACTTAACTGCAGCTTCATATTAAATTAGTTTCTGCAGACTTCATAAAAAGATATTTTGTGTAAGTCCAAGCATATTATAGGAACCTGGTGGTAGATAGCTGCATGCTTAACTACTTCAAACCCTCAAGTTTGTTATGCTTTAAATAGCTATCTCTGAAACTGTAATTAATATTATTTCCTATTGTGTGTTTCTCCACATAAAAAATATTTTTACTTATTTCCTTATTATTGTCTTCCTATTGATTTTGCATATATTATGGAAGGACTTATTTTTGTAAGGACTTCTTTAGTTTCTTTCTTGTCTATGGGGTTTTTATACTATTAAATGTTCTGTGTTTCTCCTGGGTCTTCTCACCTTGCCTTCTCATATCTCATTATATCTGCATAGCTCCTTTGGTGATTTATTAATTTTTTATAATTCTCTCAGGTTTTTATTTTGTAGTCAATTTTGGAAGAAGAGAAAAAGTTAATATACTATCTGCACCAGACATTTATTCTTGTATGTGTCTATTAATAAAAGAAACTTAAATACAGAGTTTCTTTCATCTCTTAGCATGATGTTGATTTGTAATTGCACTGAAATATGACACAAGCATTCAGTTAGGATTTTCTTTCAGGAAAAGGAGAGAGGGATACACACATTTTAAATCTCTAATACTTAATCTTTTACTGTCTTTGTTCTGTGAGTCTATAGTGGTATGCATCTCAGTATTGTAATTCAGAAAACATAGAGGCTAATGTCAACAATGACATTCCAAGTGAACAAGGAACCTCTTTTTTTCTCCCAATATATTTTTTCCCCAATATCTTTTTTCTTTTTTTGTTTGATATTAATATTTATTCAATATTTATTATTTCATATAGTTCAATTTTATAATTTATTCCCTAAGTGAATAACATCATATATGACAAAGCAGGAATATCAGTATAATATTTATGGTATTAGAATAACACATCTGGAACAGCATTTTAGTGAAAGATCAGATGAAATTAACTCTGTTTATGAAGTGTCTCCTTTCTGGTTAAAAAAAAAAACAACAACAAAAATAAAACCAAACAAATCAACCTTTCTACCACATTTGATTTTCCCTTTGTTTCCTGAAATAGACACTGTTATATGGATTAAGGCTTGAAAGCAAATTGCAAGGTGAAGGTATTACATAAACCATAATCAGAGTGAGTTACTGTGTATCATGGTATGTTGGCATATCATAGTTTGTATCAATTCTAGGTTAACTTTGAGGAGTTTTCTGAACATTTTCCTAAAGTCTAGTTGCATTAAAAGGCACAAGTTTCCTTACCATTGTGTTCTAGTTTCAAAATTCGAATTACTATGGTTTATTTGTATTAACATACCACTTAATATACTGATAATTATGGCTACTGATCTGATATGCTGTTTTCTAGATGTTCACTTCTTAAGAGTTTTCTTCTTTTTTTCAATTATAAATCCATTTGTTCATTCTTTCTGCAAAAATAGATGGCTGGAAAAAGCCATACAAATCATACACTGAACTACATAAGTTTGGTGTAGACCATACAAAAAAAAAAATTGCTTTTTTGCTAAGTGGTAATAAGGAAAATGAATATAAAGAAATTTCATAAAACAAAGTTTTAGTTCAGAACACTGTTCTAGTTTTTCAGGGAACACAATCCTTAATGTGACTAACAGACTTCAGACTGTGCATTTATGCTATTGGAATACTTATGGCTGTACTAGCCCTAAGTTAGTAAAGCTCTGCTCTTCTTCATGACAGCAGTTTCCTCCCTTAAGATGTGTTTCAGGCAGTACTTCACTACCAAATCATTGAAGTCGTAAGGGGCATAGCAAGTGTCAACTTTATCCCAACTTGCTGAAAGACAAAGTAATCAAATTAACTGATATCTTACTTAACATATGCAAAACATTGATTTGAATATTGAGATGCTATTTGCACAGGAAGAGAAAGATCTGATCTCAAAATGTAACTCTGAAGATATTAAAACTTCATTCTTTCTCTCTAAGCAGTGTAAAGAAATCTGTCATTTGACTTTGTCTACTATCAAGGAGTTACTCAAGACCAGATGTCTCACAAAAACTCACTACCTCATCATGTTAGACCTAAATGTAAAGTTCAAAATTAAGCCTCAAAATATGGACAAGAATGTCACACCTTACACTACTGCTTTCACCAACAAACTGCATTGTTTACCTATATTTGTGTAGCTTCACTAGAGATGTAAGTCTCAAATCTTACACACAACTAAGTTAGATTGCAGTAATCATTGTAATAGTATACTGAGAGGAGGGATCTGTGGATCAAAGCCTAGGGAAAACACAGGTTGTGTTGTCAAGGTGAATTTGCACTATTCTTTTTGGCACTGAGTTCTGAGGTGAAGCGACCCTTTGTAATTAATGGAAAACTTCAGTCATCCACATTCAAATGCTGCTTCAGCCTGTGAATATTAATCTTACCTTAGTACCTACACGGATAAGAAGAAACGAGTTGTATAAGAACTTTGATTATTTGGCATTTCCTCTTGGCTCGCTAAGGCACTGAATTATTTGGCAATGGTTATAATAATTAATGCTTAAAAAACCCCCAACTAATTTTCTCCATTAAGTACCTAGAGAGTTTAAGTTCACAATCTGAGCTTAGAAATTTCATTTCCCGTGTTCCTTGTAAATGTCAGGCATGTCAGTAATTTGCTTGACACACTTAAATCGCTATTTCTCTCAATTGCTTTCTTCTACTGAAAAAAAAAATGCCATTCCTGTAATATATTTCCTTCTTATTTCTTTGATCAATTATGGTCTCAACTCTGACTGTGATAACAAACAGCAATTGTTGTGGTTTTTACTGTACTGTGATACTGTCAGACTGGAAAGAACTTCATATAAAGCAGCACATTTACCTTTATTTAGTAGTGGTGGTACACAACCCTTTAGTGCCCACTTCTTTTTATGTAATCACGTGAAAGTATAATGGGAAATTCAGGTGTGTTTTCTTGCATGCAGTGTTTCAGACGGTAAGAATTGAGTCTTCATATGAATAACCCAGGAAAATTAGTAAAAGACATGATGGAAATATGATCTGAAAATACTTAGTGGGAAAGAATGATGTCAGATATTAAAATAAAAAAAACCCAAAACAACACAAACAAACAAACCCTGAACTGAAACAGATAAATAAATAAGATTTCTTTGTACAAGATATATAGACAATTGAAGGTATGGTATCACAGATCTAAAATTGAGGAGTGTGAAGCTTTGAATTGTGTTTCGGTGGCAAGGTTTTTAGCACAAAGTAAGAAAAATAAAATAAAAGCCAATCATGCTATTGTCTTACTTGTGGGAACCAGGAATCAGTATTTTATTTATATTATTTATATTTATTTCCCTTCTGCATTTGTTCTGCTTTGGTTCTGTTCATCTGTCTAAGAAACATACCAATAAAATAAAATAATGTCTCTGGTTTATGTTCAGGTGCTGTTAAGAATTCCACAGCAATGTTGGTTTTCTACAGTTTTTAAGATACCCCAAACAGATTACTAGTGAAACAAAGGACAAGTTATAGCCATGAATACAAAGAAGCAGTGAAGTAATAAGGAAGTTCATAATGAAAATAACCCTTAAATATTTTAATATGTCTAACAATGGCCAAAATCAGATACCACGGGAGATGTGAAGGAAGCCTTGAAGCAAGTGCAGTGACTTCAGCGACTTCCCTTAGCAACAGAGAATCAGCATCAATCCTTGGACATGAATCCAAGGACTGTGGGCTGGCTTACATCCAGGCTGCTTAGTACCAGTTGCATTAGGATGGAAACAGTATGTTCTTGGTTTGCATCCTTTGGGTCCCCTGCGATGCCTCTGCAAAGCTGTCTTGCATCTTTCTTTTCACAAAAAATGGGATACAACGAAAGGGCTGTGCTGTACAGGACCAAAGTGCATATTTTGCAAAATCTCTGATTTTGAGATGCAGAGATTCAGTCTGGATTTGTAGCAAGGTGGAGCAGAGGGAGCAAAACTTAGGGCAGTCTCATGGTTTTGCTGTCCTTTATGAGTACTCTTTTGAGATAGATAACTGTCTTTAGAATGAAATAGAATACTTCCTTGGGGGGACTCAAACTCACTGGGAGTATATTAACTGTTGAATTAGATGAGCAAAGGAAGGTCCAAACTCTTATCTTCTTTCCTGGCTGGCTGGCTTTTTAACAACATAGATGTACTCATGATATTTATTTACTTTCCTCCTTATGAAATGTGGTGGGTTGACCTGGGCCAGCTGCCAGACCCACTGGGTTGGGGAGGAAATGAGGTTAAAAGCCCCTGGGTTGACATAAGGACAGGGAGATCACTTATCATAACAGCTCCAAAGAAGACTCACAATCTGTATTCCTCTCAAAATTCTCCATATGTTCAGAAAAGATACACTTTCCACATAATCTATCAATTAGCATTAAAAGAAAACATTGGTTATGTCCTCAGAAATTCTAGTAGAACATGAGACTGAACTCAGGCTTTATCTAGTCCTATCTGTGCAGGATGGCTCTAAGGTATATCTTAGAAACTGGCTCCTTAAAGAGTCCACACAAAGCATCTTTTGAATTTCCATTTCTTCAGCACCATACCATAACATTGATGTTTACTTGTACTCTTGCCACGCACGGGTATTTGCTCTGGAAGAAAATATTGTCTTAAGATGCTGCATTTCACCTCATAATGGTATAGGAAAACTTAAAAAGTTTCTTTCTTACAAAGAGAGGAACTCCAGGGCTCAATTAGTTCAAAAGACAAGGTAAATTTTGTGCATTCGGATCAGAAAACTGTAACGTATTACATGTTGCAATGTTGATGTCTTCTCAGCCTAGGAAGAGATTCAGCCAGGGTCAACAGGTCAAATTAGTCTCTAACACCTGAGTTATGTATAAGGAAGACAAACCCTAATGGAGAACTTCTGAAAAATGACAAGATCTGCATTACAAGGGAGGCTGTGAGTAGGTCCATTACTATAACATGTGAATTATTATTGCTTGTCCTCTGAGTGTGTCTGAAAACAACATGATTTTCAGTTTCATACTTTCTAACTGAAAAGGTTAAAAATTGGTGTCTTGAAGAAAATTGCATATAATTGCAGATCTGTATATTAAGAAAAATCAGAATATTGTTCTTTTTAGCATGAGGGGTAATCCAAACTTTGTAATTTGATTAAAAATTTAAAAATTTTACTCTTGAAATGAATATTTTTAGGCTGCTAGACCAGAAATCTTTAATTAAATTTGGACAAATATTCACATGATTAATCCTGCATACTTGCTTCTTCCTAAAGTATATTGTTACAACATCACAATGTTTCACATTTGTCAGTTTTAAGGCCTTATTAAGGTACATTGTTTTGAAGGAGATTTGCAAAAAAAAAAATCCTCATTTTATTTCATCATATTGAAGTATAAATAGAAAGACATTAACTGTAATCAAGTTATTTTTTCCTGTATTTACAAATTAATTCAATCAAATCATCTGTCCAGAATATATTATTTCCTGAATATTTGGTGGGAGAGAGGTAATGAGAAAAGCTTTAATTTCCTTTACTTTTGTATCCTTTTTCTCAGGTTTTCCTTCTTTGTGTGATTGAAAAAGCATTTTTGGTTGTATTTCAAAGAACAAATTAAAGAGACTTTCATTCTCAAAAGAATGAAGTTAGATACGTGCTAGCTAATAGCTTTAGATAGCTTTACAAAATTACTTTGTTCTTTCTCTAGAGTAACTTTTTGTTGTTTTACACTTTAAAAACTTTTTTATATACTGTGACATCATGTTTATAGTTGCCTTAACACATAAACAACTCTCTGAAATTACTTTCTAGATTATGTTTTCAATGGTAATCCAAGCTAAGGAGTAGGACCATTTTAAATTATGCTAAACATGGCCATCTGACCATACTCTGATTCAAACCTGTGTTGGGACAATTTTAGGACACACTGTCTTTATGATATCCTCTCTCCCTCCACCTGTTTTACATTACACTCCAAAACAGTCTCAGAGGATAAACTTCTCCATAACTGCAGCTTCTTTTAAGGACACAAGGCAAGTCCTGACTAGTCTACTCAGAGCCTGTGTCACTCTGATACTTTGCTCCTCCTGTTTTAAATCTGCCTGACGCGGGGAAACGTTTACCCCACCAGCTGATCCACTCGGCTGTTGATTATAACAGAAGTGACCCTCTGGTCACTTTGGGCTGAGATTAAGCCAGCTTCTTTGCACTGCTGTCTAAGATGAACAGGCAGATCAACACTCTCGCCCATATGAACCTTCTTCTTCTGTTGGGTTTTCCTCAGTGAATCACATTCCAACCCTAGGGGTTTAGTCAGTAACAACCTGCTACTGATGTTGAAAATTCTCCTGTCTTTTTCTTGTTCCCTCTTCCTTTACCCTCACTAGGATTCTTTTTTTCCTTATCCTTGCTGTTTCTATGTTTGACAATGTAGTTATTTTGTAATACAGCAACTTATTTTTCATAAGTGTATGAAGATTTAAAATTACAAAATAGTTCAGGAAAGGGCTTCAATCTGATTTTCTAGGCCAATAATTTTGGAAAAAAACCATAATTTTTTCTTGACTCACAACTTTTTTAAGATTATATTGAACTGTCAACTTCCTGACTAAAAACCAATATGGAATTTATGAATATTTTAATGCTGAACAAGCAAAAATATATAATGGTATAATCATGTGTACCTAAAGTATGACTTTTACTTGTCATTCCGTACCACAGTATTCATTCTAATTACCATAATTGCTCAATTTCTGCATTTGACTAATAACCTAAAATTAAGGTAACTCATTCATATTTAAATTCCATATTAATTTTAAATTTAACATGATTTACCTAACTTAAAATAAAAATACCTA
Organism: Picathartes gymnocephalus; assembly: GCA_013390045.1. Classification (NCBI taxonomy): domain Eukaryota; kingdom Metazoa; phylum Chordata; class Aves; order Passeriformes; family Picathartidae; genus Picathartes; species Picathartes gymnocephalus. The sequence continues at coordinate 43,463 of WEKY01003889.1, read as the reverse complement.
GGTAAAATTCTGTTGTCTTAATTCCAGACTAGGTTTTATTTAAATCATGGAACTGTTCCAGTGCCCTGAGGCACACATTTATGTTTGGGACTAGACAATCTCCAGAGGTTCTTTCCAACCCTAACCATTCTCTGATTTTATGATTTTGTTATAAAATATACTTTCCCAGTGATTCTTAATTACTCTTATGTTAGTTACTTCATTTCTCAGTATCTGAACTGAAAATACTATTCAAAGATAACTCGTGGTTCTTCCATTTAATTGGAATTACATGGTATGGGAGGCATAGACCATCCTCATGACCTGATTGTGAAAGTGCATTCTGTACCATGTAAAGCAGTAAAAATCACCTCTGCTAGACAGTACTCATTCTTACACTCAATCAAACTGAAAAACCATTTATACAATGATGAGGTGGGGGATTGTTTGTTTGTTTTTCAATCACTGGAGTTAGTCAGTTAATCATGGTTAATATTATAGATCATGTCTTCCGGAGAAAAAGAAAAAAATGAGATCAGAGCTATGCACTTTTAGGACAGGATTTTTTTTCCTGAATTTTTCTTCCCTTCATTCCTGCTAAAATGCCATTTAAACATTAATAGTTTCAGTGCTTAAAAGGAAAAATCCCTCTTTTGTATAATCAATACACCTCTCACAGGTGTTACTGTTTCTTCTCTGAGTGAAAATCAGATTGCTGCATGCAACCTAACTTTCCTTAGTCTCATTTTCTTAATAGCCTATGTTAAATCAGTTTATCTGATTATTTATTCATAGGGTCCTAAGGTAAAGAGTCATCATCTAATAAATTCTTCAACTCTTCTTTTTGCATAGCAATTAAAGGAGATGAGGTTTTTCATTTAAAATGTATAGAATATGCAGTGTTCAGTGACACAAATCAACTGAAACGCTAACTCAGTTTTTTTGAAAACACTGCTCTTGAATTCCTCTTATTTAATCATTATGTTTCATACATTCTCTTCACGTACATTTCAGTTGATGTAAATCCAAGTTTTATCTAGATAGACTAAAATATTTCTTCATTTGGAAGTGTCAGCACTTACTGCATCTCAGCTCCTGTATTTTCCTGACTTGGAATTTTATTTAATATGTCCTACTTTATGTCTCCATTGTCATGTACAGCTGGAGAGAGCATTTATGTACAAAAGAGTATTCAAAATAGACATAACTCCTTAATAATTTGTCATTCTCAGCATTTCTTGTGGTTTTATATATATGAAAAATGCAAAGAAGCATTAATTTATCTTGTACGGTTAATGAAGACATTTGAATCTAAAAACAAAAAGCTGTTCTTAATTGGTTACCAAAACTTAATGGCATATTTTAAGTCTCTAAACCCCAGAAAAAATGGGGACAGTTTACAATGTATTGTGGAAAATACAAACGCATGGAAATAATGACGTTGCCCTGTCGTATAACCAGAAGATTTGTGCTTTAGAAGGAAAGCTGATCTGAAATCTCTTCCTAGCCCAGTGCGCATTCTGTTGACCAGATTAAGCTGTTCTAGGACTTTTCAAGATTTAGAAAGGCGAAGAAAGGCAATACAAGGCAAAGTATTTCTAGAAGTGTTTTTATTATTTTTTAAGTTATTTTCTTTCTCATACATAAGCTTATTTAATCTCTAGTAGTTAATTTTTTTTTAAATTCCACATCAAAATTTGTAATGTTTCAAGCCCAAACTGTTCTGTGATTCTATATTTCTGTGATTAAAACATAGTCTTCTATACAAGAAGTCTTTTCTGTCATTTGCCTATGCTGTTCTTGCCTTCATCCTTCTTTTACATTAGAACAACTTCTTGTAGACTGTACAGTGAACCAAGTTGTGGCTTGAGCATAAAAGAGTAATTTATTCACTTTTTTTGTTTCTTTTTCAGCTATTTTCTGCTTAGATTCAGCATGTAGTCTTGTAAACACTTACGCTGGTCTAATGGTGTAAGAAGATAAATGATAAAACTGAGTCACTGGAATGAAAAGAGGGCTGGGAACTTTGTTGTTTCTGGTTTACGTATATCCTGAACTCCAGTTTAGAGTACTGAAAGAAAGATAATTTTATTGCCACAGCATTTCAGCAGCATTTCTCAGATGCAAAGCATATTAATAGTGGTTCCCTGCCTGTGTTAACTGCTGCCAAATTGAAATACCCTTTACAGTGTTGATCTTGACCACAGAAATGCAGAATGTAGTACGTGGTAGCCATCTTAGGCAACTTTTTTGTTAATTTATTGCACCCTCATTTGAAATCTGTCAGATTTCTTTTATATTTTTTCTTCTGGGAATTATTGTTTTTAGGCTTATAAACTTTCTTTCAACACATTTTAAAATATATTTTTAGTGAGATTTTACTAATTTGTTCTTGTATCAGCATTATTCAGTAGTCTTGAGTACTCCTTTTTGTCTTTGACATCCCCTTTGTGATGCATTTAAAAATATTTAGTCGTCTTCTTCTTCTTCTTCTTCTTCTTCTTCTTCTTCTTCTTCTTCTTCTTTTCTTCTGCTTCTTCTCTACTTTCTGAAGTAGAAAAAACTACATGATATCCTGAAGTAAACCCGGTTTTCTATGATACTCCTTACTCTTTACATCAGTTTGAGCTCATCTTCCTTAAATGAAGATCACCAAAATGATACACAGGACTTCAGTTTGTACAGGTTCTCATACAATGGCAGTCAGATCTATTCCTGCTGAAGATAACCCTCCTGATGCATTCTGACATTGTAACTCCCAGTTTTGTGCCATCTATAAAATTCACTACCTTGTACTTTGTTTTGATTCTGATGTTAAAGAAAGATTAATCTTAGAATAATTTTTTAGTCAGATTGACAGAAATTTCCTCAAGACTCATTTTTCCTCTTTTCAGAGACATTTACCATTGTCTTTTCTTTAGTCTGGTCTTGGACATCACATCTTTCACTACTTTACAGTTGTTTTGTTAATCCATAACTGTTTAAGAAAAGAAAGAAACCCAAATCAACCAACCAAACTCTTTCTAAACAGTCACTTTTGACTAATAATTATATCTATACTTATGGACAATAAAATTAATTAAATCTATATATTTGTATTTATTGAAATGCAGATTTAGCTAACAAGATGTAATTTTACTCATGTTAATGCAATTGCCAATTATAATCTGATTTAAGAAAAATGCAGACGTCTGTGTTCTCTTTTTTGTGTGTCTGAAAGGAGCTATTGCCAACATTCTGACCACATTTGCAGGACATGAACTTGCTTAGTCTCGAGCAGGCAGAATATAATAACTGATTGTGTTATGCCTGCAGAGTGCCTTGTTTTTCCTGAATTGAATGGCATGTATATCACACAAAATTGTTCAGAGTCAAGGGGGAGTTGCAGCTGGGAATGGCTCTGACACAAACATGGAAGATTACAGTTATTTTACACCAACAGAAGGAAATGCAGATCTCAGTGGATTAAAATTCCTTCTTCAATTTGCAAACAAAATAAATGAGCCTAATTGTTGACTATTTCAGCTGTGAAACAGAGCCAGTAAGGGTATTTTTTTTTATTTTATGGGCCAGATAACTCTCGAGGTTTTAGATTCTTATGAATAATAACAGTTTTGTTTGTTTTATCAAAAAAGCAAAAGTTCTACAAGACACTGCAATGAAGCCATAGTTACTTTCTATTTCCTGAAGGGTCACGAAGATGCAGCACTATTTTACTAAAAGCTTGTGCCAGCATACTGCTTCCTTTCTGCCATATTGCCATTCTATTATTCTCCATAGGGAGCCTTCAGCCCTCATGGTACACTGGCAGTGGGACATCCATTTACTAGTGCAATGTTGCTCAGTCCGTGTCTTCAAGCATAGGCCAGGTAACAGCTCTCTGTCATGCTGTGCAACTGGCTGTTCCATCTATAACTCAAAAAAGGTGTCACAGGAAGAGAAAATGAGCATAAGAGTAGCAAAGAGTAATCAGAGATATGAAAAACAGGATTACTGAAAAAGGATTAAGGAACTAAATTTCCCATTCTAAGCAAGAATCAAACAAGAAAATAACATCCAGTGATGAGTGTCGTGTTCACCAGGTTCCTCAGATATTTCTGAATGCCGTGTACTAGACTAATACAGATGGAGGACTGAGGATTAAGGAAAAAGAACTGCAGCATTTATATGCCAGTTTCTAAACTCCAGTGAGCCAACACATACCATCTAAGCTAGGTGCAAAGATAGAATGTGCAATCAATGAAAAGAATTAAGAACCTCTGAAAAAGGAGACTAAAGCACTAAAGCTCTCACTATGGGGAGAACTACTTCTACCACCATAGGGTTCTACAAAAACTGTTACTACCTGTTGTTGCCTTACTAGTAGATGCATTGAACATCATTAAATTAATTGTGGTAGTCAATATAGGATTAAAGTCTTTCAAGAGACATGAGTAGGGTGCCTTTGTCACAAGACCATGAAGTTCCAAAATCTGTTCAGAAGCCATACTAGGCAGATGTAGGATGGTTAGGATATCCTACAGGTCTTTCCAGAAATCCTAGCCTTCTGAATCCTTTTAAAGTACAAATTGTCTAATACTTGCTAACAGTTTTGTCCAGGTTCATCCTTAACAAAACTTGTGATCTGAAATGTACTTGCAAATGACTGGGGTTTTGGTTATATATATATATACATGCACATATATATATATATATATAAAAATTAGTTTACTACATAGTTTAGGGATTTTTATTTTCTCTGTAAAAGATTATGCAGTAACAGATTGCTACCTAAATGAATAGGTACTTCTGCATGGACTTTTGGTTTTGTTGGGTTTTTTTTGTTTTATTTTTCTGCTCTGCATAAATTTCACCCTGAATTCTTATCATGATAATGATGGTGGTGAAAAAATCAGCACTTTTGGTCATTTGTCTGAGATGGAACCCTGCTTGTCTATTACAATAATAACATTTTTACTTTAAGGAATTAGAATTATACTGAAACAAAGGATATTTCTTTTCTTCTTCTTTTTTTTTTTACTCTGAAATATTATGTATAAGTATATACTACCTTAATTCTTGTTAAAGATTAATGGGTCATCATTTACCTTGGTATCAAAACCTAATTCTTCTCACTATTGCAAAGACAGGCTATAACGCCAGCCTATTAATTGCTTTTCAAGGAGCTGTCTCAGTGGCTCAGCAAGGATTTGGAGAAATCATTCTTCTGTAACTAACGAAGGGATTATGAAAAGAGCTTCAGCTACAACATTCCAGCAAAATTTCCTGTCATATCAGAAGGTCAGGACCACTACTTGCTGTGTGGTATAAAACAGTTATCAAGATGCTCCAACATGTGGAGATATTGTTGAATTTCTGGCCAAGGATTAGAAAATACACGTCTGAAAACACATACCTCTCTGTTTTATGCCACAGGTCCTGCAAGTATTTCTGAATAACTCACACCTCCTCTGAGATATTAGAAGCCAAAAGTTCTGGTTTAATCTGAGTGTGTTATAATCAAGAGAGACAGCAAAAATATAACAGAAAAAATTCGCTAATTGCTCTGCTGCCCGGGGTGCCGTGACTGCGCCGGTCGAAGGCAATCTCTCTGGGGACCTTCTCTGATCCCCAGAACCCTATCGCAGCCACAGAGAGCAGAGCCGATAGCAGCGTGAAGAGCAGGTGACCACCGCAAGGAGAAGCCAAGCGGGGAGGACTCAGCAGCTCTGCATACCAACTAAGATTTATTTAGCTGATGGGGAGAGACTAACTGAGTCAGGCCGCCAGGAATTTCACATAGAAGGATCGAGCCTCCTATGCTCTGCTCCGAGAGACCCCGAAACACAGGTAACAGGGGGTTTTCTACCCCTCAGAGCCCAGGGGTGGAGGCACAAACATGACCAATTGGGAAAGCCCAAGGGTGTGGTCCGGGGTGAGGGACAGGTTACACAGCAAACGGGAGAACAGGGGAGTGGGGTTACACCTGTGAAGGCCAATGCATAGCGAAATGACAGGGACCTTTCTAGAACTTGGGGCAGGGGTGAAAGGAGAATGACAGGGGAGAGAGAGGGATTCTCTCGCTCGACCAGGGGAGGGGACAGATAATTGACAGGGAGAGCATACAGGGTCCAAACAAGGGTACATGGAACAAACCAAATTACAATTAACCAATAAAAACCGCTGCATCAGAAAAATGGATGCAATTTAAGCGATTTGAAAGGCAAGGCAGTAGAAGAACAGAGAATAAGGAAATAAAATGGAAGTTGAAATATATACATGGGGGTGGTGGGGGGGAAATCTAACAAGAATATTACCAGAATAAGACTAATTATCCAAAGCATATATCCCATTCAAAATTACTGTGCACATCATAATCTGCTATCTAAGGTACTTTGACTCAGAAAATATTTTTTCTTACATCAAGAGCACTGAAGCTTTCCCTCATGCTAATATTTTTGGAATGTTATTTACCAGCTGGAGCCAGAAGATATTTCTTATTTGCATCTGGATAGAAGATGAGAACAACTTTGTTGTTACTTCTGTCTGCTGCAGTTTTGTTTTTTTTTTTAACCTGGACACTTGATGAGGTTGCAAATTGAGACATTTAGAGCTGAAATAAGTGAGTGTATCAGTGTAACGAAAAGATTGAATCCAGATGTCTGAAGAGGAGGTGTTTTCTTCCTTCTTTTCATGTTTGTCTCAGCTTTATCCTCCAACAAAAATGAGTGTTAATTAACAGACATGTATGGAATATATAGCACACATTTAAATATTTAAATTACACACATACATACATGTAAATATACCCATATATATGTGCATGCATACTCACATAAGCAGATTCCCATCATCCTTCCTCACACAGGAAGACATGAAAAAACGTATACATATCCGTGACTCAGTATTTTTAACAGTTACATGTATACATTAGATAAAATTTACACACATCCATTCTCTTCTCTGTTTATAAATACATAAAAATTTAATTTTCTCATAATTTTTGTAAGTAAAACATAGACAGATCAATTAATTATGAAACGAAATATTTTCCAATTTCAAGTCATTCTACAGAACTCCAAATGACAAAGGATCAGATTACGAAAACTGACTGAAAATGGCAACCAGATATTCACGAGTTTATACTAATGGTTATAATTTATGCTAATCATGATTACTTATTCACAATGATCTCACAACACAGCAATGAAATAAATAGATTTAGTTGTTTAGACTCTTACATGTGATTTAATATTTAGTAAGCAGTTTCACTGACACTACTGTGAATGTTTGTATAACTTGGCTAGGCCAAACTTCTTATATTAAGAAACACTGCCAAGATTCAGTTGAATGACTGCTTGAAATATTCATGTGTTTAACACAGCTAAAATGCCACCCCACTATGTAACAGTTGCATTTATCTTCCATATTCATTAATTAAAATGAGTGCCCATATAACTATCCTAATAATTTTTGCTTTCTGTGATGTACAATATATCCATCCCTAGCAGTTAAAAAATAACACTAAAATAACTTTCAAAAATGTCTAGAGAAAGCAAACACCCACTACATTTATAAAACGTAACATGTGTGCCGTTTTTCATACCAGGTTAATTTTCAGATTCAGGAAGACACACTCTCTGCAAATGAAGACACAGTGCCCTGTGAGTTGAATGTGAGCTAAAATGCTGCACTCAAAAAGCACTGCATTCCAGAAATGCAATAGAAATTTCAGAAGTAGTTCTGAAAGGTGCTCTACGGCACTTCTTACTGCAATATGACCGCAATGTTATAATGACAGAGAGCAGTGAAGATGTGTGACACATATATTTAATGGAATCACAAAGATATTAGATAAAAACTATTAACTTCAGTAAAATCAGAAAGGCAATGTAACCCTGTAGTGACTATGGTGCTAATAGGAATTTAAGTCCATGACCAAATAACTATACACTCATTTAGAGACAGAGATTTTAAAATCTAGTTAACTTTACCTTTGACTTATCATAAATATACATTTTTAGTACACTTATACATTATCTTTGAAATACATTTTGCAATGAATGGCTCTCTGTTATCCTTTTCTATTTAGGTAGGCCTATATCTGTTGTGGGCTTTGTACTGTTTAAGTATGAGGCCATATACTTGTTACTGTGTTTTGCTTCCAGTAAATCTATTTATGAGATACTATTTGATTTAGTTGTTATTTTCTAGCACATAGAAGGTACATTTCAAAGCTTTTTAAGGTCTTTTGAATTCTTTTATCTAACCTATTCAGCATTAGATCTGATCTATCGTCATAAATGTCTTTAACAGTAAAACTTACAGGAAGTGATTCTTTCGCTACCTCAAAATTCAAGCGGTTGTTTTATTTATCATACCATCTGCAATGTGTCTAGTTGATATCTGACTCTCTGATCAGAGACAACAAAGCACAAAACCCCTGCACAATTCATTTTCTCTCCCCACCTGACATTTTTTATACCAATGGAAAAAAAAAGACCTTTCTTGCCTATTATATGGTATTGATACAAGATTGAAATTTCACGTAGATTTTAAAGTTTTTGTAAACAGGAGTCTTCATGTGTGAGAAGTAAATGCTTCTGTATATTGCAGTGCTCCAGAATATTTTTCATTAACTCTTAGCACTGTCATGCACCCCAAAACTACCTGGACAAAGAGAGAGTATCTAATGAAGTTCTTAAGTTTTTTGCAACACTTTTAGCTTTTGTATCCAGTCAGGAAATGCATCTCAGTGATAATATTACTAAACGTCTAAACTTAGAAAGTAGCTTGATTATGTTACCAAATCACAGGTGCTCACTGCCAGCAACCATGCACCAGGACATCCTGTCTTTTGTCCAGCTGCTGCTCAGAACAAATTTTGTGTTTGTCAGCCATCTACTTTTGTCTCAAAATACTACCTATTGCCACCCTTTCTTCATATAATCAAATATCTTTAAATTGTTTTGAGAAGGAGTAAAAGGTAAAGAAACAGAACTTCCTGCCAAGACCTTTGGTTCTTTGACTTTTTTTTTTTTAATTGATTTTTCTGGACTAAACTCAAGGATTCAAGGATTTCATGTCTGAATTACACTTGATAACTGTATTGTATCAAGCACACCATGGTTCTGTGAGTAAACACAAGAAAACTTATGAAGCTTGTGTAAGCTTTTACACCATGTCAGCTTTAAGGCATCAGTTTTTAACCAACAACCTCTATGTCTGAAACAATGAAATCATGTTTTGTCAATTTTCTTTTCTTCTTCAGGTTTCTCTCAGATCTTGTCTGAATTTGACTCAGAAAAAATTTCATCATTAATTCTAAATCAGATGCAGGCAAGAGAGAAATCTTCAAGCACTTCTCAGATGTTCACAAAGAACAGTTTTAAAAGAATATATTTTCAAAGCAAAATATTTTCTGTGTGTGCTGCCAGTGTATAACACATCCAGTCTGCTTTCTGATTTGTCCCTTTGCTTTATTACTGTGTGACATGTTGATTCTAAAGCTGAAAGGCTCACTCTTGTAAATTGCTAGTGATAGAATTATTATCAGAAACCATATAATTTGATACAATGTCTTACTGGACACAGAATTACGTTCAAATTAAGGCTTTCAAGGAAGCTGTGTGCACAGCCTAGTACCAGCAACTTAAGGGCAATGGACTGAATACCTTTTCATTGTGTCAGAAAATGGAAGATGTTCAAGAAGCAGAATTTTTTACTGCAGGAAGTATTAATATGTAAGAAATTAAAACACTGTCTTGGAGTATGCAGCCCCAATAGGCAAGAGTATTTCCTGAGAGAAAAAATGAATATAGAAAATCTAGGGAGATCTTTCTGATGATTTAGCATCAAAATTTCCATCACTTCACAATTTCAGTTTTTGAACATCTGAAGCCTGTCGAACTCTGGACTGAACAACAATTCTTGGTTAAATAGTAATTACATACTTAAGTAAATAAAATCATATTTCTGGCCTTTCTTTGGCCAGACTGTCCATATATATTTTGATGGCATCAAAATGTGGGACTAAAATTTAGGAGTTAGTTATTGTATATAATGTCTCTGTAAAATGTGTTAGCTTTTAAAAATCCTACAGCTCTTCTCAATTACAAGAACTGTTGGAAATCCTTGCACCCTTGGCAGAAATCAGAATATCCTTTGGCAGTTTCCCTAAAGATGAATTAAAAAGAGGCTCATATGAAGCCTTATTTTACGTTAAGTGTAAATTTTACTGCTATTAGATGTATTTTCAACTTATCAACACTATGAAGAAAATAGTCAGCAAACAGTGGTTTTAATCTCTTGTTCATACCTCTAATAAAAAAGATAAAAAATTTGTAAATTGGATTCATTTATGTCCTGCATTTTCTCTTCCTTGTTGTATTGTCAAACACCCTCTCCCTCCTCTGTGATTTATTGTTCTCATACGGTAAAATTCTGTTGCCTTCTCCAGAAGAAAATTATAACCTAGTACATGGTCTTTGCAGTATACAGGTGAATCCAAGGGGATTTCTATATTTCAGAGTAACACAAATATGATTGATCTGTTTGTGAATATAAGAAAGAACATGCAAGCCACAGTTCTGTTTATCACCAATGTAAAGAAGTTTCTGAGCTGCAATTCATATGATACAAATTTTTATGTATCAAATAGACTACTGGATATGTGGGTAGAATGAACTCCATGTCTGCATTCATTATCCACCCTCTGAATAAGAGCTTTTATCTTTTTTCTTTCCTTACAATAGTGGAAATAAGAAAAAAATTTCTTTCCTGACCTTGAGGCAGTAGCTTGCCAAAGTCTTGCTAACCAATGTATTTGTGGAGCATATAGGGAACTACTAAGGGATTTTCCTTAACATCTCTTCAGTAGCTGACAAGACCCAAATAAATGTGTCCTTGCAATTTCCTTATGACAATGAAATGAAATAAAATTCCTTACTCAGTATTCAACTCTGCTTTCCAGAAAAAAACCAGTAGGTTAATATTCAGTCTATGTGAGAAGGAAATATGTTCTAGAGTAAAGAAATGAAAAGAAGCAACAGATTTTGAACCATATCCCAGAAAGAAATTTGTATTTGTTACTTTGTCAGAAATTACAGGAGACTTAGATTCATTTTTAATAAGAGATAGTCAGCTATGAAGTCGTGGCCAAAGATACCTCTAGTTTTTGAAATCTGTATGGTTTTAACGTGGTCCTGTTCACATGTTCCTTTCAAAAATAAAGCAAGGTGGCTTTAAGCTACCTTTAAGCTTAAGCTTTTATCTAAAGTGGCCACTGATGTTTTCCCATTTCAAAATTTAATAGAAATATACAATGTTTGTCTACCCTTAATTGTGCTGGCATCTGAAATAGTGACCCTAAAGACAGATAATGAATAACAAGGTGTGACATAAGGAAAACTAGAGATATTTGAAGAATATTTATTTTATTATTCATTATGGCAAGATGGAGCTAGACTTGACAGAGTACTTTCCAATATTTTCAGTGAAGAATTCTTTATAAAGTATGGATGAGTTTCCTATTTGAAGGAATCACAGGCATTGCTCAAGAATAGAATCCTAATATGAATTATCTTTCACGTGATGGGTACAGTCAGGGACTAAGAATTTGAAGCAAACCAGAAAGTTAGCCAAAGAGCTAGTCTAGGTAACACAAAGAGAAACATCTCAAATCTAATCAGAATTTATGGCAAGCATTTGATTTGCTACCTACCTCTATGAGTAGTTTGTCACAAGAACACAGGACATCACAGCACATACTGCACTACTTTCTGTTATTCCTTTTTTCTGGATAGTTCTTAACATATTATTTTTGACTGAGAAATTGTATACAGCCAGAATGTCTCTTTTTTGCAGTTCATAATGTTCATGATACTCCAACTGTACTTAGAGAGTAAAAGCTTTGCAAAATGCTTTGAGTAGTTTGAAAAGTTAAACGTTTTTGAAGTACCCTGTGGCTCCTTGTGTTTTGTAATTTGGTCTTGTTCTCATCTGTACACTTAGTGCATATAGTGGATCAATATACTATTGAATTACTCTTTCAAGGTTATACTGGCCTTTCTGGAGTGTGTCTACAGATGGGTACAGACGTACCTTATTTCTCTCTGTACTCCAGATTAACTGTGTTCAAATGAATAACTTTGAAAACTGCACAGCTCTGAAAATTCTTCTTTGCCCATGTAACAAAGAAATTCACAGATGTCCCACTTAACATTCAAAAATGTAGACTTTGAATACCTTTTCCTTTTATCCTTTGTGTTCCAGAAGAATGAAATTTAATTAACATTATTACTGAATGCTGCCTACTTCACATTTGCAACAGCTTGACATCAGTGTTTGCTGTGTTGGTAAAATCCATGGCCTCTCGCTTGTTTCAGAACATTAAGATTTAAGAAGTTTCATATAAAAGTACTGTGTAGAAGATCCTAACATGAACACGTGAACAATTAAAGCTCCTTTCCTTTTTTTTGGTAAAATTATATGATAATCCATTTATTTAGGTTAAGATTCTTCTTTTTTACAATCACAGAATCACAGAATACACTGGTTTGGAAGAGACTCACAAGAAGATCAAGTTCAGCTCCTGGCCCTGGACAGCACCATCCCCAAGAGTCACATGATGTTCCCAAGGGCATTGTCCAAGCACTTCTTGACCTCTGTCAGGCTGTTGCTGTGACCACTTCCCTGGGAGCCTGTTCCAGTGACCAAACACACTCTGGGTGAAGAACCTTTTTCTAATATCCCACCTAAATTTCTCCTGACACAACTTCAGGCCATTCCCTTGGGTCCTGTCACTGGGCACCACAGAGAAGAGATCAGTGCCTGCCCCTCCTCTTCCCTTCATGAGGAAGTTGTAACTGCAGTGATGTCTCCCCTCAGTCTCCTCCAGGCTGAACAGACCAAGTGCCCTCAGCTGCTCCTCCTACAGCTTCCCCTCCAGACCCTTCACAATCTTTATTGCCCTCCTTTGGACTCTCCCTAATAGCTTCATGTCTTTTATATATTGTGGCACCCAAAACTGCACACAGCACTTGACAAGAGTCCACCCCAGTGCAGGGCAGAGCGGGACAATTCCCTCCCTTGCCCGGCAGGTGATGCTGGGCTTGATGCACCTCTGGACACAGTTGTCCCTCCTGGCTGCCAGGGCACTGCTGACTCATATTCAAAAGTGGATGATGCAATTAGGCATTTATTGACAAAAAAAGTCCTTCCCAAATTGTGTAGTCAAAAAATCACCTAGCAATTAGATATCAAATGGCTCAATCTTCTCTTTAAATCTCTGCTCTAGATACTTTTGAGTCACTGAATTGTCCAATTTTACGTATTCCTTCTTAAGGAAATTTTTTAGCAGTGAAAGCCTCCTTAGTAAGTCTCTAGTTTGTTATAATTTACGTTTAAGTCTGTGTAAGAGGGTGATGTCAGCAACAGAGAGTAAATCAAAAGCTTAATAATTTCTTTCTTCTTTCATCCTGTTGAGTTTGCAGCTGCAGTTACAATTCATTACCTTGAAAATCATAATTTGATTTTAAAAATCCAGATATAAAAAGAAGATTCTCAACTAATCAAGTATGAACACTCTGTTATCTTGAGGTTAATGGGTCATTTACTGTAAGGGTCAATGTTTTCTCCCTAAAATGAAAGCAATGCTTCATTTTTTCCCCTGTAATCTGCACATTGCCAATCTGCCTCTGCTGTATAAAAGCACTGCATTTCAATGATGTTATGTATCTAGGAAACAGATATTTTATTTTATTCTTGTAGCTAACCTATGTAAGAAATGCAGATACAGGCAACATAAGCATTCATCTTTAAAATTTATGCCAAAAGAAATCCTGGGCTACAGAGAAACTAAAATTGCAGGAGACAGACAGATTTTCTCTCTATATATTCTTTAAGGAAAATATCAAATTGGACACTTTTATTTTTCTTCCTGTCTCTACCTTTTATTGGCAAAAAGAAGAGGGATACTGGCAGACAGAAGGTTACAGAACATTTTTAATGGTTCCTCTTTAGCTCACTGTAAAGCTGGTAAGTGAGTAAATCTCTGTTGGATGATTTCACAGCTCAGCATGACCATCATGTAGGAAGGCAGATAAAGTGTTTTTACCTGTTTTTTTTTTTTTTTTTTAATGCTATAGGCAGAGATCCAAAAAAGTAAAAATATCTCAAGTGGTTAGGCACAAGGGAGAATCACCAGCTGATAATAAAAATACTGAATGACGCTGGGGCAATGGTGTACAAGAGCAGTAACTTAATTCCTACATTGGAAAGATTGCTATGTTTCTGACTCTTTGTTAAAGAAATGGTGAGCTACTACGTAAAAGTAGTGACTTTATTGTGGTGATTTAGAAATATTTTAGTTTGTCTAACCTAAAACTTGTGCAGATCTCACAGAATTCCAGCATTTTCATTTGTTTTTGTTTTTTGTCTTGATATTGCCCTTAGAGGTTTACATATTTGAAATTTTAATTTAACTATATTTTTACTTTAGCTTGAACCTTAACTCATTAAATCATAACTTCAAGATAGGAGTCTAGTTTTATTCAGTTGGTCAGAAATTAAGTCAGACAAACCAATGCTGGAAGGTTTACAACATGTTTATCCAATATAATGTGGATTAAATCTGTGTAGCAAAGGCAACGGATATTTTCTTGATCAGAAATCCTAGTACGCAGCTTCACAATGATCCTGCTGCACAAGTGTAGTTCAGGGTCTGATTTAGTATATGTTGGACTAATTCTGCAATGGGCAGACATGATTTGTGTATATTCAGAAAATCCCAAGCAATAGACTTACTGCATGTGCAAATAAGTTCCACATTTCATGAAGAGTGAAATGTCTGGTATAGATCTAACTTGAAGTTGTTCTTCATGTGTTGGATGAAAATTTTTTATCTGGGTTTTATCTAGAAGTAATTTTTATAAGTATTTTCTGAATGTTAATTGAAATAATTTTTATTTATACGAATGCTGCTATACTTCATCTATATCAATCTTTTAATATTTGCTGGTATTCAAGAGACTTTTACATGCACTTTAAGATACAAACCTTTATCAGACATATATCTTCTGATTAGCATTTAATTCTCTTTCTCACTGTGTTACAGATCATGACAGAATAATGAAAGTAATATGAAAAGCAATTCTGCCTATATTTTCCGTGAAGAGATACTCATCTAAGATACTGAATAATTCAAGACTAATAGACGGTTGCTTGAATCTTGACAAGAACTAGTTATCTTTCTTTCTGAAAAGGGAGTGAAACAAGAACGGGATAGTAAAAATGCAGAAAATCAGAGTCCCTAAGTGTATCCATAAACTAGGTCATCCATTGCTGAATATCTGAACTCTTGTAGTATTACTTGCTGACACATCCCAGGTAGCATGAATTTTATCTTGTGTTAGTTGTCTACTGTACAGCTGAGCTAGTCACCCTGGGTTCTCTTTATAGTCAATAGAGAAAAAGAGGCACTATTTAGGGAGAAATCCACCTGACCTATTTCTGACACCTACTTTAGGATGAAACGGATTGTGCCCTAGAAGTGCTTATTTCTCTTTGCTGTGCAAAGAAGGAGGATAGAAAGACTAGCTCACCTGTAGAGACATGTACTGAGGAGGTCTGAGAGGAGCCTTAGCATTTGATTCTGGTCCTTACTTTAATCAGTAAATGACTAGTTTTACAAAAGAAGAGCTGTCAAAATATGAGTGGAAGCCTTTGCACTTCAGAATATTCTGCTAACTGGTGCCATATGCAATAGCCAGTAAGAACAGTGATTTCTGTTAGACAGAATGGAAAATGAACCTGAAACCAAATGGTTTCTTACACCCCAGAGACTCACTCTGATCCTGAAGTTTCGAACTAAACAGAAATGACATCAAATAGTTCCACATTCTTCCTTAGCTCTTACTTTCCTTGAGCATACCGCAACTCTGGTTTTGCTCTAATGAAATATCTGATCAAAATATTTTGAAAATATTTTTTAAAGAAAAAATAATAATAAAGTAGCATGAACAACATATTAACAACTTCTTTTACTTTCACTATTTCTGAAGTAATTTGACAGATTCAACTTAAAATTATAAATTGCTTTGACTGTTTCACAGTAGGGATTTAAAAAACAGAGAAAGTTTCTAATTAATTCCCTAGCACTAATTTTGTCATATCTTCAGTGAAAAAGTTTTTTCTCTTCTTCTGAAAAAAAACCAAACAAACAAACTCCAACTTTCTACCAATACAATAAGACTAGGTAGCACTAATTCTCCATTTTTAAAATCATCCCTATAAAAGAAGATACAATCATCATATAAATATTTTTTAAACAGCCATTATTATGTTTTTTGTAAACCTTCACTTCTTTTATAATGGGGATATGAGAAAAACATGTTGCTTTTATAAACTTCTTGAACTTCCTTTTTCTTTCTTACTATCTTTTAATATTTATCTGTTGGTGACTCACTGCTTGACCTATTCTAATATTCAAAAGCCAATCCCTCAATCCTTTAGGTATTGTACCGTACCTTTTACACTGGAAAGCAAATTTCAAGGTATATCATTGTAATCTAGGGGGATTCTCTGTGCAAAAAAACCAGCTAAATGATCACTGATATTTTTTAAATTAATCCTCTGAATAATAGATTTTCATTAGTAAATTTTTCATGTTCTGCACATGCACTTTAGCTGCTGCACTAGAAATGACACAAGAACTCTGGCTACTGTTAACTGATAAAAGCTGATTTTGAGTTTCTAATTACTTTAATTATGATTGAAAGAGCTAAATGGTTGGACCACTCAGATATTTTAAATGCACATAGTTTTCCTGTATAAATTTAAAGAAAAAGTCAGTCAATTTCAATTTGAACATGCTTGCTTCTTTTACTAATTTTTTTCCCACATGCATATTCATTCCAACAATTACAGTTCAGTCAAATATTTGTAGCAGGATGTGGAGCTCGTAATTTTTTGAATATACTTGTTTTCCAGACAACATGTGTATTCATAACCAGAGTTA
The DNA here is from genome assembly GCA_013390045.1 of Picathartes gymnocephalus. NCBI lineage: Eukaryota > Metazoa > Chordata > Aves > Passeriformes > Picathartidae > Picathartes > Picathartes gymnocephalus. The sequence continues at coordinate 26,488 of WEKY01003889.1, read as the reverse complement.
ATAGTAGTGTAGAGTTATGCTTAGTATAAGAGGAGGAAAGGAAAAGGAAGACACACGGTACTGCCCCTTAGGTCTATCTGAAAAGAAAAAAGATTTGGAATCTCTAGCCTATTGAGAAGACTAGATCTGTGCAAGAATTGAAGTAATATTGAGCTGTTTAATAACAATTTCATAATAGAAACTAGTATACTTTTATGACATGCACTGGACAAGGACTAGAAAGTAGCATGTATGAGCTGTTCATAGTACTAATTGAGATTCATAAGCCCATTAAAGGGGGCAGAGAACTGTAATTCAACCTTAGTATTCTATTAAAATGATAGGATCTTCTCTAAACTAGAATAGAAGGAATTGATTAATTTAACCCATAGATTGCAATTATTTTTTTCTAAAATAAAATCATTATTTATGGGTATACATTAAAAAAAATCTATTTGAATAATATTAAAAAATACATAATAAGTTACCTGAATTTGAGGTAAGTAGATAAATAACCAAAAAACTCCTAACCTAAGTGTGTGCCTAGTGAATATACTAATAATCCAGACACACTTAAAATGAAATGACTTCTACTTAACTGGTAAACCTTACCTTATAATGCCAGATAAATGAACTACCTCCAGAAAAACCTAGAAAGCAAGAAATACTGCGTTTATACAAAGAAAAGGGAGCTTGTGCACTGAAAAGCTAAAAAAATAGCTTTCCAGCTTTTGCTTCAAATTTCTCTGCTCAGTTATCTATTCACTACTCTCAGTAGCTGTGGTTTGCCTGAAAGACTTAAATCTTTTATTTTCTTTCAACTCTTCCTTCACCAGTATCTACACTGGTACAAATTCCTGTTACTTGTCTCTTTACAATATCTCAGCCTTTCCATTCAATCTGCTGACAGCATTACTGCCTTTTGGTGTTCCTTGTTTTTATCTGCTTTGCCCCCAAGCCTCTTTGACCTCTTACCATCTTTCTTCTCTCTCTACCAAGAAATAAGGAAGAAAACTAACTTAATCTTCTGTTTTCCCCGCCCTTTGGATCAACTCACTATTTTCTAAATCTCTTCAACATCTTCCAAAGTTAATCTTTTTATCCTCTTTGTCAGGATTCTGTTGCTTAAATCTTTTCTTTATTATTTCAATAATATTTTCCTTATTCAACATTTTGCCTTATCACTTCTTGCTACTACTTGGTACATTTTATTGTCTCATTTCCCCTCTATCTCACCTACATCTTAAAATTCCACAGCTTAGTCCTCTTCTTACTTTCTTTATAGCATGATTTTTGTGTACCTTTTAGTTTTGAGTGTATAGTCTGGGATAGACCCAGTCTATTAATATACAACTGTAAGGGGTGGTTCGGAAATTCCTGATTTGCCTCACTACTGTCGTGAAGAGACAGAGGCTGAAACCCCGAGCGCGTGTGTATGGGGGGGGACCCCAGGCCCAGGAGCAGTGGGATGTTGGCCAAGGCATTACCTACAGACTGCAGGTATGCGTGTGCACCAGACTGAGAACTGGTCCCATGGGAACCACGGAGAGAACAATGGGCCATTAAAGTGGCCTGTGCTGTGGGCAAGGCTGGTACGTGTTGGACCTGCCCTGGCCTGCTCTGCACTCTGTTTCAACGAGCCTGTGAAACAATGACTATTCCCCACCTGCCTGGTGAAGCACCCCCCCTCTCCTATACTATAAAACAGACCCCAAAGCCCACCGTGATTTTGAGATCTCCCCAGCGAAAGAAGACCTCTCCTTCAAGACCTACGAGGGCGCGTCTCTTTCGTCGGTAGCTATATTATCTGTCCCCCTCCCCACTTTTTCTGTCTCTTTTCTTTTCTTTTTTCCTTATTTCTCTTCCTTCTATTGCATCTGAGTTGGGTATTTTAATAAAGGTGTTCTGATTTGAGTTAAAGTTGAGTTTCCCTTGTGACTTTTGCACTCTTGAGATCAGGTTAATGAACAAGTCACAAAAATCTTCCTTAAGGCGGATCGTGACAACAACTCCATGGCTGGTCTCACCGCCACAATTAGGGGTTTTTCAATACTGGTGTCGTCTTCATGGCGCCAGGTCTGCTGGCATCAGATAGCATTCATCTTTCACATCTTTATGGAAGGTATCTCTGGAGACCATTTAGTCCAACTGCCCTGTCAAGGCAGCATCACCTAGTGCAGGTTATACAGGAACGCATCCAGGTGGGTTTCGGATATTTCCAGAGAGGGGGATTACATGACCTTCCTGGGCAGCCTATTCCAGTGCGCTGGCACATGAGTGCTGTTCACCAGTGTAAAGCAGCTCTCCCTCATGCTGATGTGGAATTTTCCATGTTTTAGGCTCCTAGCATATCCCTTCTTGGACTGCATGTGTAGAGATTCCTCCCTTGAGTGGGGATACCCCTCAAGGTTTCTCCTCAAGGCTGAGCAAAAGAGATTTGCCCAAGGTCTTTGGTATGGGTGAATAACATCAATTTCTACTTAATAACTGGCTTTTTCAGGTTTAATAAAATTGCTTTAATATAATTGCTACAATATTGCTTCATAGTGTACTAATCTTGTGGTTTATCATTATCATAATAAAAACAGCTTACCCAGAGAAGTAGTAAACACTCCATGATTAGAAACAATCATGGTCAGGTTGGACAGCTATCTGAGCAACTTGATCTAGTTGAAGATGTTCTGCTCATTGCAGGGCCATAAGACCAGATGACCTTTAAAGGTCCCGTCCAACCCAAACTATTCTGTGATTCTGTGATTCTATGATTCTTTTTCCCTGTCCTCTAATCTTCATTCCAGTCTGTTATATATGAAGACATACACATTTCCTTCTCTCTTCTAAGTTTATTCTTGCTCCACTTAGACAGAAAAATGCACAAAATTCAGGTGAGGGAGCAAAAGCAAGAGAGGTCAGACAAAATGTAATGCTGCTGTCACAACCTTTTGACGTTGTGAGTACTCAGATATTAGTAAATGGGGCTCAGGTAAGGTTTAAAGTAAGAAAAAAAAGCCCTCACAATTTCTTCTGTACTTTTGATCAGTGTGCTGGCGGCTTTAAGTATGTTTTCTGTTGTGTGGGTTTTTTAAAATTTTTTGCAAAAATGCAAAGACATTAATACTTGCTGAATTGCACAATACCCAGTCATTCGGCAGCACCCCCTTCAGTGTCATTTTGCCTGGATATGCTCATTATCACCATAGTAACTGAAACCCTTCCTTCCCCAATTCTGCATGTGTCTTCCTTTCCTCTCATCCTTCCTCCTGCTTCTGAGGAAGAATTTATATGAAGAAGCCGTTATGTTATAGGAACACATGTTGTGTATTCAAAGTAATTGGCATATTTTTACTCACTGCCCAAATTTAGGATAAGCTGATGTTTAACTATTTACATATGTGTGATCAATAATCACTTGTCTAATTATTTACCAATATTTTGTGATTGGTTTTAAACTGAAAGATGTTGTCTGGCAGATCAGACAACAACATCTCAAGAAGACATTATTGGCATAAAAACCTGAGTTCTACAAAAGAAGTGGACGGCAGAAATTGTGCTCAACCAGCAGATGGGAACAGGCTGAAGTAAAAAGGAAGATATCTGGTAAATTACCAGTGAGTTACACGAAGAAGAACATTCATATATTCATCTAAAATAATATTAATAATAAAAATAAAAATATATTCCAAAGTTCATGAGCATTCAGACATATTAGTCTTAAGTGGATCTTTTTCTGGATTTTCCATTACTTCTGTGTGAAACATAGACATTCTGAACACTGGAAAATTTTTTACTTTAGTAATTATTGTTTCTCACGTGCACCTTAATCATGTGAATGTATATAGACACTTCATCCAGAAGAATAATTTTTAATTTATTAAAAAACCCTAAGAGTAGATGAATTACATAGAAAACCGTATGTCCAAGGAGAAGATCTTTGTACTGCTGTTGTTCCATATTCATCACTAAGTGTCTTCCTGATGCTGAAATATACAGAATCCTGCCCCAGGAAATATGCCTTGATGGAGGATTATTTAGACAGACTACTTTTAAGTATTCCACCTGAGGCAAAGCTGATTAAGCACTCTCCTGGGATATCTTGAATTTCCATGAGAACCTGCATGTCATTGATTGCCTGATATTAGTCACGAAGCCAGAGGAAATAGCAGGAAATAGTGATCAGACCTCTCACAAAAGTTTGAAGCACAAAAATGAAAAACAAAGTTATTTGTCAAAGGCTGAATACATAGCCTGCGTCAAAGGTCATCACAAACTGGTTTTTGTACCCACACTGAGGTGGCTTAAGGCGACTAAGGCTTAATTTATGATACCTGGGAAGATGGAATATGAATAGAAATCTTAGGGGGTTCAGGTAATCTTTTTCTAGGTCACATCCATAGTTCTTCCAGCTATCTGATGGGGTCATATAGGAAAGTCAATTACAGTTTTATCTGTAACCTTTCCCTATGATATCTACCCCTGCCTATAATCCAGATCTGTCAAGAACTGAGCTGTCATCCTGGTCCATATCTTGTCTAGATATTCAATGATTTGTGAGGGGCTCCCTGTTCCATTACTGAAGTATTTCCCTGGTTTGCACCAGTACCTTTTCAGTCTACCCACTCTGATCGAAATTCCCAGTATTGTCACTCTCTCCTATCTTCTCTTTGAAAGCTAAAACTTTGGGATGAGACATGAAACACACTTTCATAGTGGTGGCTGAAACTTCCTAGCAGGTCCAATTCAGATCCAAGCTAAAAGTGTCAAAATGTCTGCACTAGGACCAAGTTCACGACCTGAGTTTTAAGGAGAAATTTATAGATAATAAGGATAGAATTTGGAGGTAGGAAAAAGTAATGAGTTGACTTATTTATGGGCTTATATATTATTAGTAACAAATAGACAAACCAAGCCAAAACAGATGCACTGAAAGAAAGAAACCTTGCAGTTATGATGGCACATGGAACAGTGGGGTTTTTTTCTTACCTCTCAAAGAAGTAAACTTTTTTGTTTTGTACAGCGACTTTTTACTGAGACAACGGTCTCTTAGGCAGAAAAAAAAAAAAAAAAATTGATAACTTTTAGGTTGAGACAAAAACAATTGAGTAATTAAAATAAAGTAAAATATAATTATATCAGTAAATAATAATAATGAAATTAAAGTGAAAAATCAAGCCAAGCAATGCACAATACAATTTTCACCACCCACTGACTGATACCTAACCCTATCCCCAAACTCTGATCGGACCCTCAGGCCAATTGCCTTGGTTTATATAGCAAATATGACTTTCTTTGGTGTGGAATAAACCTTTGGCCGGTTCAGGTCATCTGTCCCAGCTATGCTTCCTCTTGGTTTTTTGTCCATCTTCTCACTGGCAGAGCATGGGACCCTGAAAAACTCTTTGATTTAGGGTAAGCACTACTTAGTAACAACCAAAATATCAGTGTGTTGTCAATGTCATTCTCATACTAAATCCAAAACACAGCACTGTACCAGCTGCTGAGATTAACTCTACCCCAGCCAAAACCAAGATGAGTATAGGTCTAGATGGGAAGAAAATTAAACTACTGAAAAATAGAAAAATCAAAATTATTGACTGCCAAAGGAACATTAGATCACCATGCTCAAAAGTAGAGTTAATACAAATTAATAAAAATGTGAAAAATATATAGGCTTTTGAGAAATTGAAATAATTTTCCTGTATATAATAAATTAGTTAAATGTTACTAATGTTGCAGAATATTGACAGAAAATAATCTAGGCAAGTATACAAGTAGTATCAGACTCTTTAATATTGAACTACTTATTCACAGAATTGGATGCAAATTTAGTCATCTTAAACACAATGTATTATAAACATGTAATAAACGTTATAAGCATGGAATGAAAACAATATAATTAGGAATTAATCACTTAAAATCCGTTTAGTTGATTTTCTTGTGAATTGTTTAAATCTAAATTGGAAATAAGTCCTATTTGCTGAATTTTTACTATGGTCTTGTGCTTCAAGAGGGAAAGAAGTCTTTATTCTCTTCTATAAATATTTTTAATGTTCACTTTTTTCCAAACCACACTTCAAAATAAAATAAAACATTATCAAATATCAGGAAAAAAAGGTTTCCCTATTTTTTTTAAATTTAGAATTTTCTGAAGCTTATTCATAAGCTTATTTTTATGTTGACTTTTAAGATGATTATTATCTGGTTTTTTAAAGGGATGGGCCAATATAAACAGAAGCAATCAGAATAATTTTAGAAAATTAATGTATTCACTATAGTGCATGGGCTGAGGGAGATCAGATACATTATTTTGCTTCATCATGGCAATGATTTACCTTGCTTAAATAGACCCTAGAGAAATTTCTTACAGGTAGCTGACAGTTGACTGTGTCTGACTTTTGAGTTTATGCCACCATACATTGTTCTTGACAGTGATATAATCAAGTTTTTTTTTCTCCTAGATAGTAAAGCATTCAATCACTAAAAGTACTTGCATGTTTACAGGTTTGTTATTTGCATATGTATTATCCTTTGTATTCTTCCACCCATTCTGGATAAGAGACTGTTATTCTGCATTTTTATACACTTCTGAATAGGAATTTGTACAAGATGATTCTTAGAAAATACAGTTAGCCAAAAAAAATTCCAGAAGTTTTGTGTGGGCCCCTTCTTTTTTCAGTAAACTATGATCCTTGTGGCTTTAGACATATTTTATCGTGATTCCATAAGTTGGGCAGACATCAAAAATCCAAATGATGTGTGGAAATACACTGCCTAATGAGGGCTGGGTTTAACGGTCTGTGTTCAGGATATTTTATGTGCTTCAAGTAATGTATTTTGATCAGGGAATTAAAGCAGTATGAATGCATTAGAGTGAAATTTTAAGGATTCATTACATGCAAATTTTTTTCTTCAACACTTACTTTTTTCCTTCAAAATTGATCAGATTTAGAAATTGCTTCTTTTTTAAGATATAAAGTTTCCCTTTCCTCCTCACTTTGGCTAAGTATTTTAAACATCCACATAATCTGAACAAAAATATTCAGTCTCTTTGGGTTGCCCTGATATATTACAGTCTGAAGAACAACAGTGTTTATTATGACTTACAATTTTTTATTTGCATATGCTGGGTATCCCACTATTCAGATTCCCTGGATTCTCTTGTGTTTCTCCCATGAGAGTAGACAATAGCAAGAATGATAGTCTGAAAATTGTGGAATTGTAAAGTGAAATTAAAATACTTTAGATTTTCTTAAATTAAAATAATTAGTATTTTAATTGTTATTTTGAATCTCTGAACATTTGTTTCTTGGTTAAGAAATAATCAAAAATCCTATGAAATACAGCACTTATAAAACCTCTTTTGCCATAAATATTATCCTTCAATATTTTAAGTTTTCTGCTCTTCCCCTCATATCCCTGGCTTGGGTGAAAATACTATATTTAATTGGATAAAGAGCAGAATATAAAGAATTTACTATTCAGTTATGAAGGACTTACTCTTTAGTCAACTATTATTATAGTTATTATAATCAGTGATCATTCTAAAGAAAATGCAGCATTTCAAAAAGCCTAGAAGGTCATCAGACACCCTGTCTGATTAGTGACATTTGATAGTTGTGATAGTCTGCATAGAGCTAATAACAACCAATATGGAAATATAGAGAAAGAAGCTTAGAAGATGCCTTTTCTTAAAGTAAATTTGTAGATCTTCATTGCTTTAATTTGCACACTTTGAAGATGCTTCACTTTAATTGAATAAAGACTTTTCCACATCATGGGTCTATTCTATTCTGACGTTAACTAAAGTTTGGGTCTCCCAGACTGTACAAGACAGACAGTATGTAGGTTGTTGTCTACTTTTTTTTTTTTTTCTGCTTTTCTTTCTAGTAACTCTTCTGAGATTACAGAATCCCAGAATCTTCTGAGTTGGAAGGGACCCACAAGTATCATCCAGACTAGTTCTGAGGTGGATGGCCCGTACAGGGATCAACACCATGACCTTGACGTTATGAATACAGGTGAATGAATACTCTACAAAAAAAAGGTGGTAAAGGTGGCTTTGATATCAGGAGAGCCATCTCTAGTGCCCAACAGTTTATAGTTTTTGAAAATATTCTCTTCTGTTTAATTGGGATTTCTTTCCCTCATTCTATTGACTTTCCTCCCATAGCATAGTTGGCTATATTAAATTCTAGTGGGAAAAAAAACCCCAAATAAACCACAAATCCACCAAGAAAGCAAAACACCTCACACTGAATCCATAATTTAGAACATTTCTAACAATAATCCAAATATTTTTATTACCATTATTCATCAGGAGAACTGAATTCTCAATAAAGAGTCTACCTTATCTTCTGTATTTCTGTAGGTCAGTTAGCTCAAATTCAATCAGAAATGTTGTTTAACTGACTACATTCATCTACCTAGGCTACTTCTGCCTCTTTGATAGTTTCAGAAATTGTGTTGAGCAGATTAAAATACCTAAGAACATATGTGTTAGTTCTACATTACACCTTTCTTCCTAAATATTTATGAACATGATTCACTTTTCAAGAGGAATGAGGCAAACTTAATTGTCAAACTGATTTTAGGAAAAGTGAGAGCAATTGTTTAGGTACACAGGATTTTAAATTGAGTTAGGCAGCAGCACAAGTCCTTCAGGGTATAGGTTGGACTTGTAATTTCAACTTCACTGGTCCAGTGATATGTCAGCTTAGTGCCATATTGTTAAAGGTATTCCTCAACAACTGGACACGAAAATTTAATTTTTAGTTACACTTTCTAAATTATCATAAGTCAAAATAGTTCACAGGCACAAAATCTAATATTCATTTAGTGCATCATGGAGCTGTACTGCTCTCTCACATGCATTTTGCAATCACGTTCTGATATATGCTTAAAGAAAAAAAAAATCCCAACTTATCTACATTATTAAATATTCAGCTTCAAATTATTTCAATTCCAGAAACGGAAATATCCTTCAATTCCCTATAATAACTAAAGGTGGGAAAAAGCGTCATGCACAGAACTGTAATCTTGATACTGGTGTTAAAGTTCTGTCTGAGTTAATGAATACAGCTCTGATGATGGGATTCAGGAATAGTTGAAAAGAGTAGAAAAATAAATGTTGCATACACATGGTTTATGATTTTCTGTACTAACTGCAAGGTTTTGAATGAGAATGAGAATAATTCTGAATGTTGATCCCTTCAGTAAACCTAAAGTTTAATATTCGCAATTTTTCAGCGGCAAATTGTTGTAACTAAACCTAAGCTGACCTTGTAGTATATGTTATATTTACACATTTACTGAATACAGATAAGTAGATAATATTGCTGTGTCACTTCCCTCATTTTTCACAGTAATATTAAAATTAAATGATACAACTCTAATAGGAAGAGCTGAATGCATGTCTCTAACCACAGACTAAGCTTTATCAAAATAAAAAGCTTTAAAATGATGAATTCAGTTCACAGTCATTGATGTAACATTTTTTCAGCTATTCTTCTTGACATAATGAATTGAATTTTTTTTTCATTTATGAGACTGAACAATTGAAAAGCAGGTGAAACTTTACTGAAACACAATTTTTTCTTGGCTCCAAGAGGGTGTGATTCTGAGCCTTATAATAGATACTCTGTTTTAAACTATCTAAGGAATCTAGTAGTCTCTGTATGTGACCAAACTGTAATAAAAGAGAAATAGTCAGCTTTAAAATATACATTTGGCCAACTTTTCCAGCACTGCATGCTTCACCATAAAAATCTCCATCTCAGTTGCTGGGTTCCATTCTTAGAGCTTTGTTATATCAACTTTTGTCATTGCAATTTGTAACTATATTGTCTTGCAATAAGCACCACTGGTTCCCCCTCTGTAATATATGGTGGAGTGCTATATCTACAAGAATATGTGTTGCTATTCCATGAGTAATATTCTGTGTAGCTGTGGGTTAAACATTTTTTTTTTAATGTGGAAGATACATATTCTATTGATTTCAGATAGGAAGGTGGATTCTTCATTTTATGCTCCTTTGCACAGTTTTGGTTCAGTCCTTTTTTTCCTGCTACTCCTACAGGCATAGATAAAGAGGTAAAAATAAAACCACTATAATACAAAACACAAAAAGACAAATTGTCATCCCTTTTTTCTGAAAATATAGGATCATAAGTCCCTATACTATCCTTTGGTGTTTTTCATTGCGGTGAAACTGACCTTTCTGAATAGAAGGGTCTCTTTCATCCTGTGTAATATCTAATAAAAAGGTAAAAATAATTAGGAATAATTTTAGGCATTGGAATTTATGACCATAGCTCTCCAGGAAGGGGCCAAGTTAGAATCCATGTGTTTTTCAATACAAGTATTGTTCTGGAAGCTCAAAACCTAACTGAAGGGGACAACTGGAAAGTGACTTTATCTTGCAGCCTTATGGTGCTTCTTTTTTAAGAAATCCACATGTAAAATTATAACTAACCTGATGACACTTTTATTTTTAGAGGAAAAAAGGGGTGATTAAGGGTAACTAGAGCCTATCCATAAGAGCCTATCCATAAGACATGCTATAAATCTTTAGATTACTGAGCCCCAAAGGACAAGTTCTACAGACCAGCATAACCCGAAGAGAAGGTGAACTGTGGGCCTGGATGATGTATGGCTTCCTGTGCATCTTTACTGTTGTACAAAAAAAAACCTGATGAGGAATGAATACGATGACTAAACCTCTGAGCATCCATAATGCACAATTACCCTCTCCTTTCTGGCTTGCGAACTGCTCCAACTCTTTGTCTACAAGGGTCACCTATTATCAAGAGAGATACTCATAATTAATGTGGCTAATCCCACTGCAGAGCGAGCGGTTCCATACCCATTCCTATTTAGATAGATACAAAGGTGAGTGAGTGAGTGAGTGAGTGAGTGAGTGAGTGAGTGAGTGAGTGAATAGATAGATAGATAGATAGATAGATAGATAGATAATGTATATCCCACAAGCTTCAGTACTTTAATTTATGCAGAGTTACATTGAACGTGCAACTAAACCTGATAGTGACTCAATAACATCATCTTTCCCAGACCCTGCAGGTTAATTCCCTCCATTAGATTTCCTAAATGTACCTGTGACAGTAAATCACAATGCTAGTCACATAAGACCGTCATGCTATGGGACTTGGGCTTGAATTATTTCTGAACCACATCCAGTTCAAGAGCCAGGACCACCAGTCTGAATTTAAAAAAATAAGAATTTTGAGCTTTTCAACACAAACACTGAAAAGAAATGAAATAATTAACAGAATTCTACACGGCACTTGTTTATTGAAGTTTGCCTCGAGAGAAAAAAATTAAAGGTGGACCAAAAAACAAGATTAAATCTTCTTCCAAAAACAAAGTACAGGTGAAGTACTACTTCAGATCAGTGTGGAGATTTACAGTATGATATAATATTCAAGGAAATATAATTGCTGTGGAGTCTGATTTGAACATTTCTATCAAGATACATTTAGAGTGAATAAAGAAAAGCTAAGAACAGGATATAAAAAAGTGAAATCTTAGGAAACAGTAGATAAAATACATTTATCAATTCTCTTGGTTCTATCTAGATCAAGTGATAAAAGATCTTTTCTTAAGAGGTACCTTGCCTTACCTTGGGAATAAATACAAGCTTAATAGGAGCAATGGGGGAAATCTAGCATACGAGAACCCCTCAGGACAATTTGTTGTGTTTACATGATTTCACACTCCAGGCATTCCTTCCTGGAGACATTTCACAGAAGAAGTATAATTAACCAAGAAATGTAACAGATCAACTTATTTAGAACTCAGCCACAAGAGTAAATCTATCCCTGTTTTTGTCATATTTATAAACAATTCTAGGATGTGTTTTCTTATTAATATTTTTTTTCTTTCTTTCTTTTTCCCTTGAAAAAGATTTTAATTAGCAGTTCTCTATTTAAAGACTTCTAACTAGAATTTTTATATAGCTTTGCTTCTGAAAGAAGGCCAAGACTTTTCCAAATGTTTGGTAGGACTGCCTGTGTGACAGTAACAAATTTGCCTGGACTGGAGTTAAACAATGTACGGAGAATGAAACTATCAAACATAGGCATTCTTTAATGTCAGGATGAGAGATAGATGGTTCATTGCTCCACAATGAAGCATCAACATGCATTATAATATTTCATTTTTGACTTGTCAGTCCTTGGTTCTCTTATCTCTTTCTTTCTGCGCAGAGGGTATTACAACCAAGAGATCTTGTAAAACTGTACCTCAAACTAATCTGTTATTTTAGTTGGTTTTTTCCCTGTATTTTTTGATACTTTATATTAAATTAGTCTCAAATGCCCCTCTAATAAATATTAACTTTCCTCTATTAAGAACGCTGACATCAGCAAGTGTCCTAGAGACAATCTCCTGTTTCTGTTATCAGAAAAGACATTGAAAAATGAAGCACCAAGACACCCAGTTGAAGGCTCATTTTTACTGAAAAGGAAACTGGGCAGACTACGCTCAGCTCAGACTGTAGCCCCAAGAAGCTCTCTGCACACTTTGATTTTTTTTTTTTCCTGAAAAACTTATACATTAATTCAGCATTGTGTTTCTTTACAAAATTTTTAGTCAAAGCAGTAAAAAGTGAGCTCTTAGATATTAGGGAACAAATCTACTTTCATGTTATACTACAAATCTTGCTATAGGCAAAAAACAAACACACTTCATATTAAAAAACCACAAGAATGTCTTCTTAGTGCAACTGAAATATTAACATGCTAAACAAAGATCTATTAGTAGTTGATATCTGCTTATTGCAGGAAGGTTAAAAAAAATTAAAAATATTAATATATAAGCCTTTTTCTGGTATTATGCTCATGCTTCTGCTGCACTTGGCATCAGTCACAGGAGTGACTACAGTGAGTCACCTACATCCTGAGCTATTCACCAAGAGTCATATGATATTGATGGTTTCTTTTTCTTCATTCTAGGATCTGCATAGTTTTATTTTACTTGCTTGTGAACTACTCCACACCTGGCTTCACATTTGCTGGTCTGCAAGTCCTTTTTATATCCAAATTCTCTCTATAGCTCATACATATGTGTCCTGGTTTGAAGGACAGGTCTCTGCTAGGGAAGGCAGGAGCCTCCCTTGGAATGAAGAATGTGAACCCCTCCCCTCCGAATTATTGTAATTTCGAAATTAAGGGGTTCTCAGGCAAAGATATGGGAGTAGGAATAACAGTTCTTTACTAGGATTTATAATAAAACAAACAAACAACAACTCTTATGGCACTATCAAGAAACAGAACCAAGGACCCGGTCCCGACCTCCTGGCCTGAAGGCACTTCCCCCCCCACTCGGTGCAGTGATGGTCACAGCCGGCAGGGAGCACGTGCTATGGTGGTTCAGTCAGCAGGGGAAAACAAAACGGAAGAGAGGCTTTGCTTCACAAACCCCCTTGGAGCAGTCGATCCCAGTGCCCCAGCAGGATTCTTGGAAAGCANGCAGTGAAACCCAGAGCAGTGCCGAAGGAGCAGCGGGGGCGGGGGTCAGCAGCCACCCGGCTCCTAGCCCAGCGAGGAGAGGCGAGCTCAGGGATTCCGGGCACCCGAGCAGATGGCAACAGGTTCAGTGGCTGCTCTCACAAGCAGAGGCTCACCCAAGAGGCAGAAGAAAACAGCTCCAAGCCAGGGCTCCAGCAGCAGCAGCGAAAAAAAACTTCTCTCTCGCAGAGCTGTCTCTTCCCGTGTCCTCCTCGGAAAGCCAGTCCCGCTCAGCCTCTGCCCTCCCCTTTTACCAGTCCCCAATTCTCGAGATATTCCTCCACCCCCCACTTTGAGAGGAAACTCCCCGACAGAACAGTAAACATAGATGGCCTTCGTTTCAGGCCTAGCTATATCCTTTGTTCTTCTTAAGTACTCAGTGATTAAGGCTATTTAGCAACTGAATGGAAAAAAATTCTATACTATTAAAAGGAAACAAAAGGAAAAACAACCCAACCCCCAACAATATGTCTATGGTATATTAGATCCTCGGTTTTTCAGTCTTTTTGTTATCCTCAAATTTGTTTTGCCCAGTTCATAGGTCTACACTTCTCCAGCTATTGGTGGGTTTTTTACAGTCTCAAGATTTCCATTGTCAGGATATGTTCTTGCTCTAATCATTCAGCACCTGTACATTTCTCCCTTATGGAAACTCCTCAACATAGTGGGGATATCTATCTGCTTGTCAAGGACCCTGCTGTCATCTGAAATTTATCCATACTCACCCATAGCTCAGGACTAACGAGCTAAGATCTCTGGCTCTGTATGTCAGCTGACAGTAGCTGCATACTGAGTAAAACAGTAAATTGTTCTGTGCTGTGGATTTTTACAGTAATTTCTTCAGCCATTTAGGCCATTACCTCTTGAGTGGGATTGATGGTTACTTCCATTTTATTAGACAATAGTAGTTTTTAAATTTGTTTCTTATCTTGAATTCTATTCCACACTGTTTTTTCCAAAAATACTTCCCATATAATACTGCATTCTCAAGTTGGAACTTGGAAAATTATCACTTAAGTACTTTATCACAAAGTACAATTTGTATCTGTTCAAGTGGCCACTTACCTGCTTGTTTTAACTTCTTGTAGAACGGGGAGGAAGTCCTGTACTCCAGCTGCATGTATTGAAGGTGGTGAGAAACTCTGTTGCAGGGTGTATCCATCACCAAGTCTGTGTGAATCCTGTGCACTATGTGAAGCTGTTCAGCTTCTTTCCTTCCTGTGCAGCTCCCAGTGAAACTGGAGGGATTGGTATGAATTGGATGCTAAGTGGTTGTACTAAACTGGGAAATCCTGAGGCACATGTAATGTGGGCTAACCTGTGTTTTGTTAATGTCTGGGCCTGTCATGGCCTTATCTCCAGCCCCATTCTTCCGCTTTTTCTTAAACAGCTCAGTTAGAAGTCTACTAAATCCTGCACCTATGGGTATAAACCCTGAGAAAGTCAAGTATCTTCTACAGAGATGTCGACTCATGTTGGCTCATGTACATTTGGAGGGACAAAGATTTTTTTTCTTTTTTTTATTTGCTGCTCAGTAGTTGTGATCAATATCACATCATGTGATCGATATTCATGTCAATGTACTTTTATGCATTTCACTGTGTATTATTTGAGATTTTCTTTGTTTTTAACTTTGGATCTTTCCACAAAACTTTTTGTTGTTAAGTCCTTCACCTCTAATTGAGTGTGAACAAGAATCAATAAATCATCTGCATATGAAATTACATCATCTGCATATGAAATTACATTGGCTTGGTTAACCTTTGGTATTTTTAAAGTGCCCAGATAACACGAGCACAATATGTATCTAGGACATTGTGAAATCCTTAAGTAACTCAATGAAAGCAGAGCCACTGACCTTTGATTGTAAATACAAGCTTGAACAAACAAGTCCTAGAAATGTGATTAAAAAGAAAAAAATTGTAAATTTTTTTCCCCTCACATTGCTTTAGAAGATGCTTCTTTCAGAACCTTTGGCATTTTTTGCTACAACACCATTTAGTCATTGCAAGACAAAATAGTCCGTAGGTAACAATAATCATACTCGGGCAGTGTTGTAAAACAAGTGGATAATTACCTTGACAGAATAAAGTCTGACACTTACTGAGCATCAGCCTCCAGGGCATGTGGTCTGAATCAAAATATTTCAGAGATCTGGGCTTTGAGACGTTAAATAACTTGAGCATTTTTATAAGTTCCTCAGAGTGGCTTAATTCTGCACTGTATTTTTTTCAACAATCTTGCTCAAAGGTACTATTGCTATTGTAGCAATCATCTACCATTGTGAATGATCTCTTAGGTTTTTGTGGGACTATACCAGTGCCTAAAATTATCTTTGTGTTTAAATGCATATTTGGTTTGAGCCTATGTAAATCAAATCATAACAAGTTTGCAATGCCATGATTTAAAGAATATTCAGTCCTAAGACATAACAGAAAGGAAGTAGGAAAACAAAGGTCTCTGAAAACTAAATCCTTCTGGGAAAAAACAAAAAAAAAACTGTGAAGGAGAATGTTATAAAATTGGAAATAACTTGAGAATTGAAATAAGTGTTGTGGTGACATAATAATATAATTCTAGAAATTAGTGACAAGGTGCTAATAGCTAGGACATGAGAGAGTCAGCCCTTTGGAGAATTGCTCTCAGGACAAAATCTTTTAAGTAGAGGAATAGGTATATTCCTTACCTTTCTTAGCAGAAGTGTAGGATATATGTGACACCAAAAGAACTTTTTGAGGCAGCTTTGTCATCGTAGAAAAAGGATATAGTACTCACAAACTGTAATAGTTTCCCAGTGTTACAGAGAGAAGAAAACTTTGCTGCCCCAACAATAAGGAAACTGAGGCTAAGACTGCACTTCAGAAAAGAATGAACTGGGATGGATCACTGTGAAAATAAATGAGGGAAATACAGGGAAAATTATCTCTAATAAAACCCATGTACTCATTCCCTTTTCTAAATGCAAAGGCAGTGATGGAACAGCGTTTCCAGGGCACTGGAATAGGCAAAGATCTTAACAGCTGCATGGTGCTTCTGCTGCTTCTATCTATCCACTGCCCTGGACAATATTCCATTTTGCCTATGCTCAGATGCAGACGTGAGGTGAATTTTCTAAGAATTCTTTCACAACCTAACATTGAAATTAGTGGATTTACAGCAATCTGCATTATATTAGAATCTATATCCCTGCACAAATTGTTATTCTGGAAATGGAAAATGACAGCTGAATATGCTGTTATGCTGTCTCCCATAATGTATATGTAGTGTAGGAAATCTGTCCTTGCATTCACACATATTAACATATGTCTCTAATTCCATGTTTGGACATGTTCTTGTGTTCAGGAATACTGCTAAGGAGTCATGGGGTAAATTTTAGCAAGGTCTTTTTCCATCAAAAGCATTTGGATAGTTTTAAACACACCTACACACATTTTGATATATGCATTTTGTAAGCGCAAAAGTTCAGGGAACATTAGTCACAAAAACATGTTTTTAAAGAGCTTATATATCACTTTGGAAGCATAAATACAATGTTAAGTACAGCAGAATTCACCCATGTAAAATCAATGTACTTATGCTATTATATGTTGAAATTCAGTATTTCCTTTAGAGGACATATAGTACATGACTTCACCCTTTAAGTAACTACAAAAAGAACCAGTTAATACTAGGATCACCTTATTTTATCAAAGGCAAAAAAGCAAAGCTGACTTTTTTTTCAGAATCAGCATTTCATGTACAAGGCACTTCTTTGTGTTCACTGAAGGTAAATAACATGAAAAATATTTAGCAATTTTTGTCTAGATTTCTGTTAGAGTCTCTGTGATTTGCAGAAATATGTACCTTAGAACTCATCTACTTATATTTTTGAAACAGCTGTAAAACACTATCAAAAGGATGTGTAGCAGGCTATCCAAGGTGTAAAGAAGATTTTCATCTTATTTACTTCTTTTTAAGGTGAAAATGTCAAAAACTGACTATTTTTATGACCCATAATGTGAAAATCTATCTCCCTTTCTAAGACACTTAGTGGAATGTGAACAAACTTAACATATATGATCCTATGAAAGGCTGAATCACTAAAACAGTTGAAGAATAATTATTTTTTCACTGAAAGTCAAAAAGATTTTACAAGGAACATGTTGCCCTAGCAACTCTGGCACAAAGAAACCGAGGTCAGTTAGAATTACTCTTACAGCTAGATACACTGTTATTTTAGAATGGTGTCAGCAGCTCTATAGCTCAGGTTCTTCTGGCAGAAGCTGCTATTCTCAGGCGTTATGAGTAATTTGGCCATTTGGAATTGCATCCAAGACTTGCACCAAAGATTTGGCATACACGTTGCCATTACAGACATTTCATTACGTGAAAAAGTTCAAATTAATTTCTTGATTTCTGATACTTTTTCAAAAGTGCTAAAAAATAAATAATTTTCTCTTTCATTGTTGGATAACAGCGGGGTTTTTCTGCAACCTCTCGAAAGTGTGCACACTTCATCATACTCAGAAACACTTTGAAATTATATAACCATTCTATTATATTAATTTATGGTTGGATGAGAATTTTAAGTACCTCTGAAAATTATCTGATTCCATAATCACTCATACATATATTTTTTGTTTCTTTTCTAATTAAACATAACTAAATATATTTGAGCAGTCATGACAAGCAAGATAATCAAGAAATGGTGAATATATAATCTAAATAGAATACATAAATTATTAGCAGAGATTCAACTTTAAATGACAGCAATTAAATATACAAATCTTTGAACCTTACAAAAGTAGTTTTTGACATAATAAAAGTCTAATTAAAGGCCTAATGAAAAGAACCTAAGAAAAGAAGATATCAAATCACTGTATAAACTGTACTCTCTCACCAGTTATATATATACACAATATTTTTTTTGAAAGTGACAGTACAAATTGATAAGAAAAGAATGCCAAGCAATGATCAGGCAGAAAGATATTGAAATAATTATACCACCTATCCTCCTTTTCAAGCGACAACCAGAATCTCACACCCTCTTTATGGTTTTCCTGCCTTTACAGCTCTGCTTTCATGCAGTTGCGACATCAGAACTGAGTCCTAAAGAACCATTTAAATATTTTAGGAAGAAGCTCAATATCATAAAATAGGTATACTTTCCTTTCCTTCTTTTCAGATGTTTATAAGCCATGTGCTGGTTTTAAATGTTGAAGAGCTAATTTATACCTTAGTATGTGAGGAAAGATTAATTTAGTTTAGAACTACGGTTTGTCCAAGACTTTAAATGGCTGCTCTAACACAAACACCATTTCAGCTTATACATATTTTGCTTTTTATCTTCACAGGATTTATTTCGGGGAAGTTAGTGAGTTGCTCTTTACGCCTCTGCATATAATGTACATATACACAATCACAGGTTCACACAAATACGCACATACAGAGCCTACCAATAAGACTTTCAAAATGGTTACTTAAATGAAAAAAGTGATGAAGTAGACTAAAAATGGAAAGAATCATAAAATTGTATAAAAAAGGAGGTTGAACGAGACCTCCAAAGGTCACCTAGTCACACATCCTTCTCAAAGTAGGAGCAACTTCAGTATTAGCTCAGGCCTTATCTAGGTGAGTTTTGAACATCTTCAAAGACAAAAATTCTGCAAGCTTTTGAAGTAAGCTGTTCCAGTGCTTAACCTCTCACTGGGAAGGATGTCTGTATTCAGTAGGAATTTTCCTTTTTTGCAGCCACAGTGTTTTTTGCCTCTTGTGCCTTTGCTATGTGTGTATGACAAGTAGCTGACTCCATCAGGCATAGAGAACCTCTTTAAGTTGCTGTAGAATAATCTGAGCTTCCTGCCCCAGCTTCCTCTTCCTCAAGCTGGACAAGTTCTGCTCTGTCAGCTTCTCTTTACACATTTTATGCTTCAGACCCCTGAGTGCCTTGATATCCCTTGGCTGGAGTCTCTCCCGTTCATTGACATTTTTCCTGGACCTGGGAGTACAAAACAGGATGAAATATTCCAGGCAATCTCACAAGGGTCAAATAGAGCAGAATAATCATTTCCCAGACCTGTTGGCTATACTCTTGCTGAAACAGCCCAGTTAGTCTTTTTGCTGCCAGAATACACTGCTGGCTTAGGGTCAACTGATTCTACGTGAGAACTTCCAAGCTCTTTCCCATTTAAAAAAACCCCAAAAAAACCAAACAACAAACAAACAAAAAACCCCCCAAAAACCCAAAACAAAATAAAAAAGCTTTCTGTCCAATAAGTTCTGAGCCTATGCTGAGACACGGGGCTTTTGACTCAGGAAGGACTCTGCATTTTTACTGCTGCAGAACTTAATGAGGTATCTGTTGGCCTAGTCTTACACTTTGCTGAGGTCTGCATGAATGACAACCTGACCCCCAATTCACCACCATCTCCCCTTGATTTCGTATCACCCACAAAATTGCAGCTGGTGCATTCCATCCTTTTATCCAGGTGACGGATGAAGATTCTTTTCCTAACAGAGACAGGAAGGTTGATACCTGAAACTCAAGAAATTGTTGGAAAATGTAATTTGTATTTTCTTCTTAATTTTGTTTGCAAAATGGTGAATAGTACGTTTCAAAATTATGGGAAAAAAACCCCTAATGTTAACTTCTTTCTGTTGAGAAGATTCTTAGGATAAGACAGTTAAATTGTAATAATTTGAAATTATCACTGAAGCAGAAGATTAACGGTAGTTTGTTTAAACAAGATTTTTTCAGAATGCCTGAACATTGCTATGCCTTCAGGTTTTGAAGACAGAAAATAATAAACCACTCTTACACAGAATGAAGGCTGAATAGTAAGCAAATTATTTAGATGTCAACTTAGCATATTTCATCATGGAACCTTTATTTGCATTTTAATTCATTCTGTTTCTCTGCTGCATATACAATAATTTATCTTCATCTGAAAGCTGAATCATTTCCTAGAGTTAGGGTATCTAGCAGTTCTGATGATAAATACACAGAAAAATAAGAAGAAATCAGCACAATGCTCTACGTCTGCCAAATCCGTTCATCTCTCTATAGTTTTATAACTGATTAAAATAGGGTTTTTTTTTAAATTTTGAGAAATTTTGATTTCTCTAAATAATATTTTGTTTTGCTGTCTACTGTGGTTAGTGATGTATGCTTCAAGCAAAAAACCTTTGCTGCCAGTGTTCAGCCTTAATGCTTTTGATTTTCTTCGTAAGTGCTAACATCCAACATAAAGAATAGGAAGCTCATATGTTGAATAAGTATACGTCTTTGTGGAACCCCTCACATACCCTCTTTCTTTCACATGTAATATAAATACATTTCTGTATCTTTTTCTTTTCTTCTTATTTTACTGTGTCGTCTTCACTATCAGCTCTACTCTATCCTACTGGCCTTTATTAATCTCATAAGACTTGCTTAGTCTTCTTAATAGGATCTCTATACCCTTTATCTTCACCTTTTCTCCCGCTGGGGAACTTCAATTCTCTTTTCTCTTCTCAGAGGAGTTCAGTCACCCTCAAGCCTGTCTTTGTTCATCTCTGCAACTTGTTGAAGACTTTGTGGTATTCAGGTGGGAAAGAACTGGTACCCTCATCTTCATTTAGCTTTACAATAGATAATTAATATGCAGTGTTCTGCCTTTCTCCAGGATTTTTTTTCTTCCACTCTAGGTAGAGAACTTCCTAAATCTAAATACATATTTTACCATGAACCCATAAGAGCAGAGGACCATAATCTGATGACAGTAGTAGAAAATGTTATGACAAGGGTATTTTTTTTCCTTATAATATAAATTTTGTCCTATTTCTGAGATATGATGCCCATATCACAGTATGACAGATAAATACAGTGAATATTTTTCTACAGCTTTTTATTTTACAAAGACATAATGGGTTAAAAGTCACTGTTTTTGAGAGAATAGTTTCTTTAGATTAGCTATAGCTTCACTTACAGTACTTGCTTTGTGATTAATATATGATATGAAAAATCAATTTCCACTGAAAATACAAAAGACTGAGTAACTGTATCGCAGTTTAAGGAATTTCAGAAGTCTCTCAGGATAATTAAAACAAAAATATGAGATTAAATATGTGAGGTAGGAAATTACAGTTTTCACTTAAGTTCTAATTTAGTTTTTATGCAGAACAAATAGGAGGGATTCTTCCCTAAATTTATCCATTTTTAAATAAGAGGATGGTCATTTAGGTTACCTATCTGCTCTCCTACAATCTTTCTGTAATTAAGTGTAGGTGCAGGCACACACAAAACATTTTTTCTATTGTGTTAAAAATGGGAATCAAAAAAGGTGGGCTTTTATTTTAGCTCTATGGTGAATTCAGAAGTCAGGTTCTTTACAAACCGGTTTTAAATGCAGTGAGTGTTCCTCTAATGAACTAAATTGTAAAGAATTCATAAATATCTATCTTAGATTTAGAAAAGATTAATTTTTTACTCTATGGGTCTATATAATAGTGCTGTTTTATTGGGTGTTTTAATACCCCTGTGTGAATCAACACACACAGGTGATTGAGGGTGACAAAACAAAAAAAACCAAAAAACAACAACAACAAAAATAAACCCAAAAAAACCTCCACAGCTGGAATGCAAAGAGTAAATTTTCTAAATTACCTCACTGGGTGGAAGATCCAGAAACAGCACTGGAAGACAGTGGGACACGCAAAATGAGGATGCAGGCCCTGTCAGGCTCAGTTCAATCCTAGTGGGTGGCAGGGCTGCTGCTGGCACCCATTTATAAAAGGCTTGTGCATGCGTAGTTTACCATCATGCTGTGATCTGCCTTGTGCTTTTTATGACCTTTGCTTTGATGCTTCTTCCAACAGGGAGCTCAAGCAGCCTGGGAGGGGGCCTCCAAGTCTCTGTAAACACCTGTTGTCTCTACACAGAAATTCTACTTCTCAAAACAGAGGATAAACAGCAGCAGGCATAATATATGGTTTCCTACATAGTATATGGTTTCCTACATAATATATGTTTTCCTGGTATTCTCCAGGCCTTGTAATTCCCAGATGCAAGGTCACTTGAGGGAATCTACCCTCTCCTTACCCTTCTTCCACATATAACCCTGTCCTCCCAACAATGCCCTCTTTTCTCAAAAAAAAAATCTGAAATATTGATAACAAAGTGTCAAGAAATGTGGGATCTCTCTCTTTTAAAGAAAAGACAAAAGGAGAATACACTAAACTGAGTGGCAAAGTACAGTGAGCAGGGCCAATTTCCAGGACAAAAATCAGATGAATTTAGACCATTGCAATATTGCATGGGTTTGAAAGGTATCAGAAAGCATTAGGAATGAAATCACTGAAGTAGAGGAAGTGGGTGTCATTGTTTGAGAAGTTTTGAGGTCTGTAACAAGTCCATTAGAGGAAGCAGATAACTTTGGTGAAGTCAGAATGTCCAGAAACAAGACATTTTGTTTTAAATCATAAAATCTGTAACATTTTTATTATTTAGATTTGCAACTAGTCACATTTAATCCACTTGAAAGTGTTTTAGTAAATCTTATGTTTACCTCTCTAGAAATGTGGGTGGAATTTCATTCAGTTCTTACAGAGGGAAGTATTTTAGAAATATTAATGTGTGAAGGTATCTACATTTGAGCTGATTAACTAGAATTTGTTTATCGTAAGTAAAGTAAGGTGAAATTCATCTCTTTTTAAAATAGATTATCTTGTGGATTAACCTTGGTAGGTAGCTAAGATCCACACAGCCACTTACTCCTCCTCAGCAAGATGGTGGAAACAGTCAGAAGAGTAAAAGTGAGAAAACTTGTAGGTTGAGATAAAGACAGGTTAGTAGGGAAAGCAAAAGCTATGTGCACAGGAAAGCAAAATTAGGAATTCATTCAGCACTTCCCATCAGCAAGCAGGTGTTCAGCCATCTCCAGGATAAGTAATTGTTACTTGGGAAGACAAACAAGATCACTCTGAACACCCCTCTCCTTCCTTCTTATTCCCCCAGATTTGTACACTGACCACAATGCCACATGGTTTAGGATATATCTTCAGTCATTTGTGGTCAGCTGTCCCACCCAGATATACTCCCAACTTCTTGTGCACTCCCAGACTCCTCACTGGTAGGGTGGGCTGAGGACCAGAGAAAGCCTTTACTCAGTGTAAGAACTGCTCAGCAACCATGAAAACATCTCTTTGTTATCAGTGCTGTTTTCAGCACAAATCCAAAACATTACCCCTCTTTAACCTCTGTGCAGAAAACTAACTCTGTCCCAGACAAAACTAGTGCAGATGATTAAAGTGTCACATAGGCTTTTCTTGAAAATATTTATATCAATTCAGTCTCTACAAAGGAGTTTCCAGAGATTCCCTCAGATGTAGACATATATAGTATAGATACATAAAGTTAAAAGACATTAATTCCACCCATAATGTCTAGTCATCAAACTTCCTCATTAACCAATGGAGACAAGCAATTACATCTAAAAATAAATTAATCTCATTCTAAAATCGGTGTCTAACTCCGGTAGGATAAATTATACCCTGACAGTATAAATTATTTGCTTATGTTATTTGTTCAACTTTCATTTAAACCAGGGGATGAATCCTGACTTACAAATCAATTAAAAAACCCCAAATAAAACCAAAACAACCCACTGCAAACTGCCAGCATCCATGAAGGTCTCAGACCAACAGACTACAAAATCACACATTTTGTTAAAAAAATTGTGGAAATTTTGAGGACTGCTGGTGACGATATCTGACTGATGTTATATCCTTCCCCTGAGGAGGGAAACTGAGGCTCTTGTTAATAGATCCCTTGGTGTGGATTAGTGGAAAATAACACTGAATTATCAGTGTTTATATATATATATGTGTGTGTGTGTGTGAGTGTGTGTGTATGGCAAGTTTATTTTAGAACAATTTGGTTGCAATAGAAAGGAGGAATGTAGCCATTTAAGTTTTATCTATAGATATATAACAATATGAATGTATAAAAGATATCACATAAGAAAAACTATAGGCAAAAAGAAGGGAGAAAAAGAAAGGATAAGAGTGGATAGCAGAGGGGAAAGACATCACCACCCATGCATCCAGAGATGACTTGATTGTTGCAATATAGAAGCCCATTGGTCAAAGTAATAGGCCCAGTCTTGGTCCACCAGTGGTAGGGGAAGTTCAGTGGATTAAGATAGGTTCAGGTTCTGGTGGGCGCGCCCAGTCCCCTCCCCTGGAGGGAGTTTTGCACCTGAGCCCTATCAGGAGGGACAACACTGGCAAGACAAAAAGCATTATCTCACCTTGTAGGATCTGCTCCTTAAGGGCCTCTTCTCTTTCCTGGCTCGCACCCAGCTTGCTGCTGAGCAAGGGTCAGTTTGTCGTGGTCAGCCTCCAGCAGCGCTGTCACCCCCTCTGCACCTGGGCTGTTCTTGTGCACACCTGAGGGTTTGCCACCACACACCCCAACCTCTCCTCCTGCCCTTCAGTGGAGGGGTGCAAACCTGGGGCTCAGCAGAGCCCCAGGGGCTTTTGTAAATAGCTGATTGATTGCGTCATTAACCTCTAACATTTCAGTCTCTCACAATTGGAAGAACCTATTCAAAGTGATATACTAACGAGCTGCAATCTACGTTTTGTCTTCTTTAAATTTTGTGTGGGAAGTCAGCCATACTGACTGCAATCTCTCTTTATTGTAATATAATTTTACACTCAGACTTTTCCCACACACAACTACAAAAGTACTTTAAAATAGTGACAATATTGTCACCATTAAATCTGATTTGCACTGTAAGGGGGACCTGCATTTTTCTGCAATCTGTAATTTGGATTTTTCAGGGAAAGTTTTGGGTTGGTTTCATTTGTTTCTTAATAGTGCCTTGTTATTTCTCTATTTTAATTAAAGACTTTTCCATTTTTTAATTTTAAATTTTCCTCTGTGATTATGTACTTCAAAATTTCTCTGCCTCTTTTTCTTAATTTGAAGGATAGATTTCATGATTTCCAAAAAACATAGTATTTTTGTAAAGGTGTTTTGAGGTCTTGAATTGAAGAGACTGGAAACATTATTTATTAAAACCTGGAATTTGACTCATCGAGTTATAAATTACATTTAAACCTCTCGAGGTAATTTCCCAAGAGGTTTTAAAAATATTCTTTAAAAAAATCTCACAACGAGTGAAAACCAAGAGAATTTTGATCTCTGTCTCTTCCTTTTTCTGTCCTCTGTGGTTGGTGTTGCCATCCTCTGTGTGGCTATTGAACAAACTGCTCAGTGTTGGATCATGAGAGCAGAAAAGAACACCACAGCGTAAGGATAGACATCAGAGGCTGGTTCAAAGGTCCATCTAACTTAGAACCCTGCCTCCAAAACTGGATGACGACAGAAAAATAGGAGCATAATAGAAACGGTATTAGGATAAGTTAAACTCTTGGTGATACTTCTCAGAATGTTTCCCAACCACCAACAACCTGCATCTGAGGAACTTGCAAACAAAGCTTTCTAAGATTTTAGTAGCTCTTAATGGTTTTCCTTTGCTCAAAGGAGTCCATTAGTCCTTGAATATTTGTCAAGCTTTTCAAACTCATCAGGATGCTGTGGCTAGAATTTATACAACTGAAGTTTTCATTTTATAAAAAGATTCCTCCTTATGTTTATTCTGTATCTACCATCTGCTAGTTTCATTCATTTGTATTTTGGGAGAGACAATAAACAGCTGTTTTCCTCATGTCATTCACAGTTTCCAAGATGTCTGTTTTTGTTTATTCCATCATTCATTTATCTTAATCTTTGCCACAGTCCCTGGTCATGCTCGCTCTTCTATGCACTTTTTCCAGATATGTGTATTTTTCAGATAGAGAAAGAGGGGAAAGAGACTATATCTGCTCTCAGTAATCAGAACACGGATTACCACAAATATGTTTATCAGCATATATATTCTCCAAGTCCTTTCAATATAATTTTTATTCTACTTGGTATTCTTGACTGCTTCTGAGCATGGATCTGTAGTGGTTTTACATACACT
>WEKY01003886.1:71081-87199 GCA_013390045.1 Picathartes gymnocephalus | reverse complement strand
TTCTATTGGTATTTCTTGTGCATATCAATTGAGAAAATAGAGGTTTCCCTTTTCTGGCAAGTCAAAGTTGAAATACTATTTCTGAAACTCATGACTGGAAATGATGAAGCTACATATAGGTGGTACTATATTTTCTGTAAGATGATGGCACCCATTGATATGTTGGTAATTAATCTAATACAACATACCATCAGTTCAAAATATTTGTTCTTAATAACTCACCACTTATAATATAGCATTTCTCTGTATCTTCAGAAAAAAAAAAGATAAGAAATACCTGTATATACAGTTTCAGGGGTGTGAGCTTTCAAGTATATCTTGCCCTCATGAGTAAAATTCAAGTAGTGCCTTCAGGATTAAAGGAGCTGAAATCAAACTCTTTGAAGTTCTGTCTTAAAATTTTATATCCTCTGGACTATAGTCCTTCTCAGGAGTTTTGGAAGCATACACTGCAAACAATGTAAATATATGAAATCCATTCAAACTTACATTAGAAGATAATTTTTCATTGATTTCTTATCTTCCATTCAAACTGAATGACTCCCTTCTGTTTGCAAGTGCATAATTTCCTGGTAACAGTTGCTTTACAACAAAAACGAATGTTTTACTACAAGACTGATGTTCCTTTTGGTCCCTTTCAATTTCATTTAATAAGTAGAGGAAAGGATTAGAGATGGCATTGTAAGAACAGCCAGAGAGGTCCTCTCTCCTCGAATGGCTCAGGTTGTCCCATATGGAGGTTTTTATTCTAAGCAGTGGAAATACAGAAGTGCTGCATTTTAGATCTCTGTATTATGCAGGATTTTTTTCAGAATTTCTAGCAATGGGATCTCATTTAAATGCTATTTCCTTTAGTACAGTAACACAGCAGCCTCTCTAAATGCCCTTTTTTTTTCTTTCTGCAGAATGGTCTGCCTTCAGAACAAAACCGCTATGTCTTTAATGGTGATTTTGTCGACAGAGGGAAAAATTCTATGGAAATACTTATAATCCTATTTGCATTTCTTCTTATCTATCCCAATGATTTACACTTGAATAGAGGAAACCATGAAGACTACATCATGAACCTGAGGTAGATTTTGGGGGTGGGGCAGGTAGTATCTGGCCTATCACTAGAAATATTCGAGCTTTTGAATGCTACTTTAGCCACTAGGACATCCTAAAACAGAAATAATGTTTTATTAAGTAGTCAGGTGTAGCTTTGCCTCTTCAGCATGTGTGTGGGGAAGGAACATCCTCACTACACACAGACATTTGAATGGGAATCATGTCTTGTCTTTGATCTAATCATAATCCATTGAAGTCAGAGGGCTTAGTGCAGCTTCCAACATATCAAAATTGGGGAAGGACAGAGGGAAGGATGATATTTTTGTTAAAGCACATACTTAATGATATCTGATATTTTAGTTAACTTTGAACTAAGATGTCACTTCTCAAATGCAAGGGGCAGGTAAATATCTTACCTGCTTCTCAGAGGAGCTTCATTAGTTGGAGATGTCAGTGCAAGAAAGCTGACACCCTGTTTTCTAACACAGACATTTGTACTCAGCTGTGCAGTGCTGCCAAGGGAGTGAGCACAGCCAGTGGCTCTGGCTGGAGTCCAAGTGTGACTTGGAGACAAAATCATCTCAGAGATGGGAGAACTCCGCAGTCCTAATCCCTACAATTCTAAGCTGCCCCAGAAAGTCTTTGGGTGACTGACTGGTGGGTTACCTGCTGTACCTCTTGGGTCATTTGTTGTGTGCACACAGGGGGTACTGCTGTTTTAACACAGGCCTCTGTCTTGGCATCTGAGTTAGAGGCCCATAGTCAAGTCCTATTAATGATCCACATAAGAGAATCAGTTTCACACGATAGTTACTTTTTCAGCATTTAATTAAAAACACCCCAAAAAACAACATAAACCAAGATCAGCTAATTAATCTACAAGGTAGGAAAATTCCTCCTAGCAGAAAATATTAACTAAGTCTGTGATGGTATGGAGTGGACAGATGTATTCCTGTGTATCACACTTGGCTATGCATTTTGATTAGCCGTGCTGCACATGGGTAAATTTGAAAGCTGAGTGTTGTGAAAATGCCCCCTGACCAAGGATGTCTTGGTGTTAAAAGAATGAGGTATCAAAAGCCCTGTCCCCTGTGGAGGAAAAGACATGACAGTTGGATGAAGCTCTGAGCAATCTGATCTAGTGGAAAGTGTCCCTGCCCATGGCCCCTTCCAACCCAAACCATTCAATAGCATGATTCGATATTTAGGACAGAAACACTGTGAAGGTTTTGTGGGAATTTTTGCCTCTCATCAGTTAGGTTCCTTTGGAATTTCTCTCTGGTATCTAAAATGTAAAGCTGGCAAAAAGGCCTCTTAAAAATTATTGGACTGGATTCTGCTCCTGATCTCTGTTATGTGCAAGAAGCCAGTTTAACTCAATTCTCAAGACAGACTGGAGGAAAGCACATTTCAACTGAGGTGAGATGGAATGGCAGGTGAAAAAGGGGGCTATAAACTCCTGGGAAACACCATAGCACAGGAAACGATGCAGAAAGGGCGTACTGAAAACCAGTTCATTATGCTGTTCTGTTTTCAGATATGGCTTCACAAGAGAAGTCTCGAAGAAGTACAAGGTAAGATTCTTCCTCCTTTCCCTATATTTTTTTTTGTAGTCTTGCACATGTAAAATGAAACCTGCGTAAACAAGGAAATTTCCAACCAGTTTATTTAGGTGTAGCAGAGAATTACTTTAGTGATGGAGTCGAAATTATTTTGGTCTATCAGTGGAATAACTGACAAAATTTTAAGTGCTAGTCTCTTATGCCCAGAGATCTATGGGATGAAATAAGTAACATCCATAAGACCAATCAAGAACACAAAAAGAGGAGAGCATGAAAGAAAAACTAAACTCTACAGAGACAATCAAATGGCCCTAAAGTAAATGTCAGAACATGTTTGTCAGGGTTGCAGTTCAGGATATCACCTGAACAACACTGTTCATATAAACTTTAGCAGATGCTTCAGCAAAATCTTGAACTTAGAAGCAACAGAATCTGCTAGAAATAGGATCTAATATAAGGGTATATTTTACAGGACCACTGGAAACAGATTTTGTGTCTTCTCCGAGATGTTTTTAGCTGGCTTCCCCTTGCCACTATAATTGATAGCAAAGTTCTTATCCTACATGGGGGGATTTCAGACACCACAGACTTGGATTTCCTGAATGCACTTGAGAGAAATAAGGTAAGAGATCATATTCACGTGAGGGTAATTTTGTTTTCTTTTGAAAATTTTGCAGTAAAAATGCTAGGATCAGGTCATTTGCACTAGGAAAGGGAATGGCAGCAGTATAAGGCATGTAAGAAAAATAATAGTCCAATTTTTCTTCAAAATCAGGGCTTAGGAAGGAAGGTTGCAGTAGGTGTTGAGAGCCAATTGTCTGGCTCTCTGCATAACATGGGTCTTTTGACCTTAAAATAGCTAAAGTCACTTGAGATGCCTCCTCCTGCAGTGATGACACATTAGCCAGAAAGCATGAAAACTACTTGATTCTCAGGCATTTCCTTTAAACGCTTAGAAATCAATCTAGCCACATATTTCTAGCACTGCCTTTTTTCCTGGGCTGTGCTTCTGCCATCTGTTGCGTGGGGGAGGCTCTCCACCTGTGAGGTGCTCCCTTGGCAGCAGCTGAGCGTTGTACATGTGGAAGAGCCTTTCCAGAAGGATCAAGTGTCAATAACTGGCCTTGATAAAACAGAATCTACTGCTTTTCAAGGACTTAGAAGACAGAAATGTTCATGGTTTTTTTCTGAAACAGTGAGCAAACACAAATCTTTCAAATCAGCGGAAAATGGTATGGGATTTGGTCTCAATTTGGACAACTAAATCAAGATGTCTGCTTGTGATTGGGGTGCTGAGACTCCTTACAGTCAATGGAGATCCAGGAGATCTGGTGGAGATGATTGCTTAGGCACATGTCTCCAGTGCTGTTCAAGGAAGTGCACCATAGGCTAGGGGCCTTTGCCTCTGAAGAAAGTCTTCTGTGTAGGTCCCCTCCACCAGTCCCTTTTAGGCCAGATTTGAGTCTGCCCCCCTCACACTAACTCACAGATATAGTGGAGCACCTCAGATGGCATAGGAGACCAATGTTTGAGCAACTTAGTGTACCCTGTCATCAATGTCTGTGGAATCTAGAGCTATTTTTGTTATCCTCATATTTTCGACAACAGAAATAAACGCTTTACAGGACAGGCATTTGTGTCTCTTTTTCAAAGATATGAAAAAGGGCATGAATACTTCTGATCATTGGAGTCTAGGCTCCGTGGGCTGTATCACTGTGCACTAAAACTGGGTGCTTAACTGCAGATAGAGGTGTCCTAACTGTGAGCTGAGTTCTGCCCATGCTTTCACCAGGGCTCAGCTCTGCAGGTTTCTGATGCAGTATCTATGAAATGCCAAATTAACAGCTCAAAGTTGCTGCCACAGGAGAGCGTTGCTAATGAGACATGTGTGGGCCACAACCCAGGGCAGTGTCACTCAAGGCCAAGTGATGTATTTTAATTGGGGCAGCTGACAGGTCTCAAATACTGGTCAGTGCACTGTGAATAACCCAGTGTTGTGCATTTTTTTTTGAGTTAGTCCTTTCCTTTGTTAAAGAGTAAAATTTTGGGGTCCATGGACCATGTATGTTTTATTGGTGGGTGTTTTCTTGGTTTGGGTTTGTTTGGCTTTGAGTTTTTGGGGTGGGTTGGGTGGTTTGGTTTTAGGGTTTATTTTGGCTTTGTTCTAAAAAATAAGCTTGTATGAGAGAATTTCAAATGAGAAGACATTCCCTGGAGAAGAATCTATGTTAATGGTCACTCATGGAACCATAGCACACCACTCGAAAAAAGCAAATGCCCATGCATGTTGGTGGAATTTGATTTAACAGTATAAGGCCTGATGTAATATTTCATCAGTTTCACTACTGTGTTCCTGATACTCCATCCAATTTAGCCAAATTAATCTAACAGCATGGCACTGTGTCAGAGCAGAAGTGAATGGCGGTTCATCTCCAGTACAATATGAGTGTATATTTTGTTACCAGGGAAGCTGGGCACTGAAGCGTCTTCCCTGAGCCCAGGCCCTACTTGCTGTATAGTGAAGACCTTAAGATTGACTGTGTTTGGAATGAATCTCTGTGTCTGGATAAGAATATGAAAGCAGCTCTGAAGAGCCTGGTAACTGATAGGTATAAAGGAAAATTTCTGCAAGTGCCAAACACCTGCAGCTTCTTCCAAACCTGTGGATTCAGGACATTATGAGAGTTAATATTAGTTGAATTCTTAAGGAATTTTCCTGAGTACAGGAAACATGAGCTGATGCGCCTTTCAGCCAACATGTCTGTATCAACTTTTGTTGTTGTGGTGGTAACTTTTTATTCTTTAAAGCTGAAATCTTTGATGCGGCCGCCAAAGTCAGTGAGAGACAGACAGGACCAAATGAAGAAGAGAATTCCCACGACCAAACCCAGTAAACACATTGCCAACCAGCATGTTGCAGGGAAGACACAACACATCTCTTCATCGGGCTCCACTGAGGCTTCAGGCTCAAATTTGCCTCCAGACACCGCCCTGGAGGAATGGAAACAAGTAGGTGAAACCAATGAGACACTGATACCAAACCCCTCCCGCACAAACTCAGCACATGTTCTGTTCAGGCAGTGTTTATGAGTCTTAGGGAACTGTCTCTTAATAAGAAAATTGTCATTCTAAGGAGTATATTAGACACCTATTAGTGTTTTGGATGCTTTTCACAGACCTGGTAAAGGCTTGAGATTTTATACCTTACAAGTAAAATTTGCCCAGAGCTTTCTTTTCTTAGCCATTGGGAGGAAACTGCTCAGTATGAAATGGGTTTGCCTGCCCTCATGTGGCTGGATCTGTTCATACATAAATAGTTGTTGGTTTAAACAGGTCAGACTTTGCAATTGTTGCTGAGATAAAGCACCTTTTTTTGGCTGTGCTTTTGGCAGCTGAATGCTGATATAACCCAAAAAAGCCACCCAGCTCCTGAGACCTACAGGCCTTCTAAGATTACTCAGAAGTGGGAAGTTTTTGTCCTCTGGCTGTTCATTTCCTCTTGAATATTAGAGCCAATATGGAGCTTTTGTTTTACTATAATTTAATAAACTGTGACAATTTGGAAAGCTTAATTTCTCTGAAAATCTGATTTCCCAAGATACATATCTGACCTATAAACTAACATAATGGGCACAAGCAAGGCGCCCCTTTACCCCCAAATCTGACACTACCCCAGCTAATCAAGTATCCACTAAATCATGCTCACAAATGTGAAGTGGAATGTATTACTGCCCAGCAAGGTTTAAACAAACACATTTTGACAAGTGTTTGCTACTGACTAGAATTAAACCATGATAATTCATCTTCATGCCTGAACCCTGCTAAAATGCTAATATGTAAAATGTTGGTTTGAAACATATTAACAGAAGTCAATAAAGCCAAAGGCAACTCTTGTCATGTTTAGAGCAGCTACTCCCACACTTAAGTAAAACCACCGACCAGTGTGGTTATCCAGTCTGTGCTGGGAAATAGAAATTGCCTCTCCTACCTATGTGTGAAGAAGGCAGTTTTTGTTCTCTTTGAAATAACCCAGGAACCGTTCCTGATGCACCTGCTCAAGTCTGAAAACCTCAGCTGTGAAAGGAGGTACATTGCTAAAAAGATATTTCTTCTGAAAAAAAAGTTCATCCAAAATCTAGATAATGTTTCTTAAAAAGCTTAAAAAGCCCAAAAGAATATGCTTCTGAAAGGAAGGAAAAAACCCAAGCCCTGTGTGTTAGCTAGGATGCGTTTTCTCCTTGCACTGTGGGGCTTTTGCTGTGGCCAGGACTTCAGACAGCCATAGCCTGTCAGTCTTCCCCTACTATCAGTCCTCACTTGCTTGAGTTGGCTATTTATAGATCCTTGACATTCTGTGGAGTGATCCAAGAAGCCAAAATGGCTGTACACCAAACAAGTGTCGAGGAGGAGGCTGTTACTTTGGTCCCGATGTCACTGCCAAGCTGTTTGAGAGGTATAATCTGAAGATGCTCATCAGGTCTCATGAATTTAAGCCAGAAGGTTATGAGATCAGTCATGATGGGAAGGTAAGATGCTTCCATGTAAAGCAGAATTCTCCTGTGACTTTCACAGGAACATCCACAGATTTGTCTGCAAAATTTGTTTTAAAAAAAGAGATTGACTTTGTTAAACTGGGTTTGGGGGAACTCTGTCCTAGATAGATATTACAACAAATTACTGAGTTCTGAGTAACAAAATTCTTTATAGCTTTAGGGAGTGGGAACCAGCTTACTACTTACATGAAAACAAACGGACATCAACAAAATCCCCAACAAGAGCTGTGTGTAAATACAGTTCAAGAGGTGCTCTAAGACTCTAGAAGCCTTTAACTTCCTGATTTCTCTTCTGGCCCTGCTTTCTAACATGCTGTATTGGGAGGCCAACAAGAATCCTGAAAACCAGGTCTCTCTTAGAAAAAGGTTTCTGTTAAACAGCATGTTCTATCTCACTGCCCTCTGAAGTCTGACAAGTCAAAAATAAAGGCCCAGAGCTGTGACTCAAAAGGCAAGAGCAATTTGGTGAATGACACAGTTTTATATGTAGACACATATAAATTTTTTCCTAAGATCAGTTTCAGGAATCAGTGTCAAGAAGAGCTGTTCTAGCCAATGCAGTTTGTTTGTTTCCTATGTCAGGTTATCACCATATTCTCTGCCTCTAATTATTACGAAGAGGGCAGTAACCGGGGTGCTTACATCAAGCTGAATCCCGAACTGACCCCTCGGTTTGTGCAGTACCAAGTCAGCAAGCACACGCGCAGGCAGAATCTCCGTGAGAGGTAAAGCTGTGTGTTGCATGCAGTGAGTGGGGACTCACCTCACATGTGAGTGCACCTGCCATAAATCTAGAGCTTGATTGAATAACTGAATAGGCATCCGTTTTCCTTGATTCTCCCTGGTTTTCTGTTATACAATTTAAAAATTAATACAGTAGACAAAACATGTTCTAAGTGCTCTAACTTGGTTTCCTGAGAAACTCCCAAAGGTAATTAGATGAGGTAAGCAGTTAGAACAGACAATTGTCAGGGACTCATAAATGGCCTGCACCTGTCTGCTTTAAGGCTGCAGAGTTAATCTGGACAAATCCTGTTATGAATTGAGTCTCAAAAGTTTATCATGACAGCTTTGCTATACCTAGTACTGTAGTCAGATTACTAAAGGAAAGCAGCTTATAATTACCTGCATAAACTCAATTATCTCATAAACTCAGATTATTCTTATGGAGCATTGTTGGTTTTGTTTGGTTTGGGTTTTTTTGCCCCCCGAATGTTGTCTTCCTTCCCCTCCACCCCCTCTCCAGTGTTCTAGTGTGTTTTGGGTCATCCTACTTAAACATACTAGACCCTAAACATACTACATGTTAAAGGATATAAGAAATTGATAATGAATGTTGAAAAGCATAAAATGCCAGAGGATTTTAATCCTTTAATAATCTGACGTATTTTTTTCCTCCTAGGGTAGGTACAATTGAATCATCTGCCTTAAAGTCCTTACGAGAGAAGATTTATGCTCACAGGTCTGAACTCACCAGTGCTTTTGCACAATACGACGTCAATGGCACAGGTACTACTCCCTCTCTGTTCAGTTTCCACCATGCAGAGGGGAAAAACCCCATGGAGAGGAGTCCTGCCTGCCTGCCAGTGACAGGCTGAGGGCAGCAGAGGCTGACCTTGTTCTTCCTGACCACAGAGGAGGCTAGGTGTTGGCAAGGGCTTAGCCCCAAACAACTTGAGGGGATGAAGCTTGAAGCTGGAAAAAGAAAACTCAACGACATGGGCAAATAAAGAAATGGTGTTTGTTGTTGGGCAGAGTTTGGGCAGGCAAGTCCAGCTCTAGAAGCTCAGAGATCACCGCCACCTTCATGTAGGAGTGTCTTCAGAAGATGTCAAATGGAACGGGCATCTCAGGTAGACGGGAACTGGTTTCCTTTTGAGTCCAGGAGGTATCTGAGGAAAGTTGCCTGCCTATGCCTCCAAGCAGACACACAGTCACCCCTCAGCTGAAGAGAAGTCAGTGCTAAGTTAGTAGATGAATCTTTATGTAGAAGCAAGAAGTTGATTTTGACCACAAATAAAACTTTTCCTTGTGATGGCTTCTCACTTGACTGTGCCCTTGCGAGGGCACTCAATAACATGACAGTGTTATTCTTTGGCCACTGAACAGGTGTTTCACATATTTCTGTCTGGCTGAGTTTTCAGCCACATGTCACTCTAATTGCAGCTCAGATGAAACCTGAAGTACTCTTCATGGCATAATCTGGTTTCTCAAAAGGTGTTAAAACATGCTGAGCATCATAAAAACATCACAACTTTGTGGCTGGAAGGGACCTGTGGAAATGCCTAGTCCAACCCCACTGTCCTTTGTTATGAGGGTTTTTATTCCAGGGTTCAGAGAAAATCCTCGTGTTTTGTAAGCCTTAGTGCTGGTGACTGATGTATGCTGTGTCCTGCCCTTGTAACCATGACCCTGACCCTTTCTGGCAGGCAGGATTTCTGTCAATGACTGGGCTGCAGCAATGGAGTCTGTCCTACAGCTGGAACTGCCCTGGAGGATGCTGCGGTCTCAGCTAGCACAGATGAACCCAGATGGAGACGTTGACTTCATGTCATGTTTTTATGATTTGAAAATGAGTCAACCTATAAAAGAGGTAAAGAGGAAAACACCTCCTTGCAATTCTTGGAGGAACAACTTTTGGTGCAAATTGAAGCACAAGACAGTGGTTTGGCCCATCAAGTAGACATCTACAGCTGAACTAGATGCTGAGCTTCCTTTTATAGTCACTGGAGGGAAATGAGCACTGCTAGGGTACGAATCATCACTCCCTGCTAAGGTAGATGCTTAAAATAGGTTGGATGAATCACATGCTAGAACTGCTTCTTACTTTCTGTTGGCTCCCGAGGGCGTTTAGATAACGGAGCTGAGGAGATGTGACAAATCCTGCCCAGAGCACTCAAACCGTACTCTTTGAAATGAGCTTTTCAAACAAGCTCCAGAGGCAGTTCAGGCCCCTGTGGGAGGAAGTCACATTTATAGATGGACTTTTAGATGTTTATAATGGTATGTGAGGTCACTTCTACTAGAGCCCAGTTGTTACCGAGTGCCTGCACAGTGCTTTGGTACTGAGGTATCACCATAATTTTCCTAAACAGCAGGATCCATTCACATCTGTACAGTGAATGCTTTGTCTGAGTGCATGGCCTGCATCATCTTCCCTAGATTATCCACATTTCCACAAATAATTACTGAAGGTAGGAGGTGTGAAGGGCTCCTTTCCCTTCACCCTGCCATCTGAAAGTGATGAGTTTTATCTGATTATTCCTCACGGCAAAACACAGAAATGTCATTCCAGAGAACTCAAGCATAAAGATTTTTTTTTTTTTTTAACATTTGACAAGTTAAACGGGGAAAAGGGAAATTGGATAATAGATATTCTGTTGGTTAAATTAACTCAAACCAAGGTCTGAATAGCTTCTTGATTTCAAAACCAGGCTCAGCCAGCTTTGGCAGAAACACTGTGCAGATACAGAAAGGATCTGGAGATCATCTTTAACATCATTGACAAAGATCACTCAGGTAAGTCCAGGTAACTTCACTGTGTCAGCTCTAGGGAACCTATACCAGCTATCTTCCCCCCTGTGTTTCCTCCTTAAGGCTTCTAAATATAGAGGAACCAGAGGTGATGTCATTTCTCCAGTTTAGTGGAGACTATTTTAAGCAGTCAGGGCTGCAACCATATAAGGGACAGTGCACTGAGCCTAGCAAGAAAAGATTCTCACATACCCCAGCTCCAGTATTGGCTTCACTCTGTTGGGGGCTTTTTCTCCCTTCCACTCTGCCTCACTCTTTACTGCTTTCTTAATTGCACCATCAAAAGCATTCAACCATTACCTAAAGTAAAAATGTGCTTCAATCATGAAAGCACTTACCGCACCATGGTAAGCAGGTAGATTTCTTGCAGCAGATGTGTGTTTATGCAGGAAGGGGAAATAACACGGCAACCTACTGTCTGTCTCCTTTAGGTTTGATTTCTCTTGAGGAATTCAGTCAGACATGGAGACTCTTCACCTCTCACCTGGGCATTGATGTACAGGATGACTCCATTGACAAGTTGGTCCTCAGCATAGACTATAACAAAGATGGCCACATTGACTTCAATGAATTTTTAGAGGCCTTTCACGTTGTTCACAGACTCGAGAAAAAGGCAACCTCATGAAATGGCAGGACATCTTGTAAATTGTCTTGGAAGCCCAGCTTGCTGTCATTAGTCATAAAAGGGGTGCTTGATAGGGTCACTGTGCAAGCCTTTATTTAGCCCTTCCTGGATGATCTGCACCTGCTAATAATTGGACAGAGGAGATGAAAACCCACACTTACAGTATTACTGTGTCACTGCCACACACTGCCAGGACCTTACAATTCACCCCCTCCTCTTGGTGGCATCTCCCCCATCAATCTCATCCCTGAACATTGCCAAGGTCATGCCTACAGCTGTGTAGGAAGAGAGACTTTGGTGTGTGTCTGTCAGCAGTCCTTAGTGACAGCTGACAGCACTGATGACCACAAGGAATGTATCAGACCCTCCCTGGTGATGGAACTGGCACAAGGAAGGCTGGCTGTGGGTTGTCCATTGCAGGAGAGGAAAACAGGGAAGAAGCATCTAGTTAAAACGGGTAGTTAGTTCTGCATTTAATCTTGCTCTTTGCGTGATGCAGAGGAATTAAACCATTCCGGGTCAATCTCTTATCCTTCTAAGAGTTTACAGGCACAACTTAGAGGATCTTGGTTGAAAGGCGTTTACACTTGCACTAAATTTCCTCTTGCTACTGGTTACTTTTCCCCACATTTGTTGGGATTTGGAGCTATGAAACAATCATAAGTGTTTCTGAGATGGAGCCAGGCTCTTCTCAGTGGTGCTGAGCAATAGGACAAGAAGCAACGGGCAGAAACTGATGCACAGGAAGTTCCATCTAAACACGAGGAAGAACTTCTTTCCTGCGCAGTGACCAAGCGCTGGAACAGATTGCCCAGAGAGGGTGTGGAGTCTCCCTCACTGGAGATATTCAAGAACCATCTGGATGCAGTCCTGTGCTATGTGTTATGGGA
Source organism: Picathartes gymnocephalus (assembly GCA_013390045.1). NCBI lineage: Eukaryota > Metazoa > Chordata > Aves > Passeriformes > Picathartidae > Picathartes > Picathartes gymnocephalus. Next base: position 74,988 of record WEKY01003886.1, on the reverse strand, counting down.
TGACCCTTTCTGAGCAGGGAGGTTGGGCCAGATGAGATCCACTGTGGTCCCTTCCAACATGACCCATTCTGGGATTTGGTGATTCCATGGTAACTCATCACCTTAATGAAGGCTAAATCCACAGCATGTTAATACAACACGTGATAGATCACAGAATAAAGCTTTAGCTTTCTGAGCAATGCCTAAGTGGGGTGCCTCTTTGCCTGTGTTTTGGAACCCTGCCCCGGTCACCATAGAACACTCTTCCTGAAGATGAACTGGTTTTCTTAAAAACAGAGATGAGTACACAATAGTAAACATATTTTGATACTACAAAACCTAAATATTCTTGCACATAGTTAAATTCTTTACCAAGAAAAGGAAACTGAGAAATTCTGCAATTGAGTTTTTGGAAGGCAGCAAGATGGATGACTCTTGCACTCACATTCCTGTCTCCTTTCCCTGACTGCAAGCCAATATTCCCATTCCTCCCAGTACCACCCTGTCAATTCCCAAGGGGGAGAAGGCAGGAGATTTGGACCTAATTCTCTTGCATCTTAACATTCTGAAATACACTTTAAAAGCAACATCAGGTCAGGAGCTTTTTGGTAACTGTATTAACTCATTCAGCCTCAGAAAATCCAATGCACATGAAGTGTTTTTTGGGCAGGAAAGTTCCAACCTAGTCCCTCTATAAATTTTAGTAGCTAAACATGAGCTAAGTAAAGCAGCTCGGTTTCATTTAATGGGAGTGTTGAAAGTACAAAAACATCATCTCCCAAGTTTATCATCCCAGAATGTAACAGCAGCCCAAGCTTAAGGCACTGCTGTCTCTCTCAAGTCTTATTTTCTACAGTTAAATAGAGAACACTTTTCCAGAAGTATTTTGTAACTTGACAGATGAATGGACAAACATGCACACACAGTTATTTCTACTGCCTTGGGGGAGGGGAAAGAAAAATAATAGTGCAAACAAAATTTACAGTAAAACTTTAATGGCATTGGTAATACATAATGTGTATCTTTAGCATGTAGTTATTCTGATCTATGCACCATGATGATCAGTCCCACCTTATTCCAGTGGAGTGACAAAAAAGGCTCCAATTACCATCGGCCAAACATCACTGTGTGTGGTGGGATCCTGCTTCCCACTCTTGGCTTCCATGCGGTGGCTGTGACGTGACAAGGTGGAACTGGATACTGCAGCTCTGGAGTCCCCCTTTGCCACCTGCCCCAGTAAAGAGGACAAAGCCAGGCTGTGCAACAAGCCACAGGAGCTCTGAAGGATGGCTGGCAGCCTCCAGTGTGGATGTCCCCCACTAAGGACACATTCCTGAACCTGGCATGAAGGGGACTGGCCTCGAGGGCTCGCTTCCTGAGAGGGGATGCCAAGGTACAGTCAGAGCACAGCTTCACTCAGCAGGCAGTGAGAGCCTTTTGGGGATGCAGGACTGAGGTGTGAGAGGAGCTGAATCATTGAGCCAAAAAAGAAAGCACCGTCCTGTCAGCTGCTGGTGGCACAAAGAGCCCCCTTACGCCTGAGAGAAGGGAGGTGGCAGGGGGAGTAACTGTGAAACAGCCAACACTGGGAATAAATGCCACTTGAGACTGGAACTGCAAGTGGGAAAAAGCCCTGCTGCTTGTACTTAAATCCAAACTGTTTGAGCTGAAGCTCTTCTTCTATAACCCCCATCCTCAATCCCTTTTTTTCAATCATGATTCTATGCAGCAGCTAAATACTCCAGATGCGAGTGGTCCTTTGAGCAGCACCTGAATCAGCCTGCACATGAGTGCCCAAACTCACCCTACTGCAACAGATGCCACCAGTGGTAGCATCTCTCTCCTGCCTTCTGGGCAACTCTGCTCGTGCCAGCAGACCACTCCAAAAAGTGCCCAAGGTTGGACCTGGACTGACTCAAAGTTCCCACTTCACTCAAGGCCTTGGCTACTGCCAGAGGGGTGACACATTCCTGCAGTGTCATGTGCCCACATGGGTGTTTCACTACCCCACAAAAAGTGGCTGCCCCTTTGCAGGGCAGCTAAGGACTGTGTGGCTCACCTGCACCTTTCAGGAACAAGCAGGATTCTTTCCCTGAGAAAGGAAACTACAATTAGCAGGAGAGAAGCCAAACTTTGTACTCCACCCATTCAGTGTCCACAGTTACCTGTGGGACCAGCAGCTGAGGGAGACCAATGGTGCTTTTGATCTGTCTGGTTTGACAAACCCATGTCCCTGTCAGCAGCAGGGAGAAGGCACCAGCCATGAGCAGGGGGGGCACTGGCCTGGGGGAGCAGGGTTGGGGCCAGCATGTGGTATGAGCTCTGAGCTGGACACAGATCCTTTTTCTGCCAGTTCCTGCCCCCCAGCCCTGTGCCTGTCTGCAGGCACACCCCACTCCCCCAGCACTGCGCAGGTGCTCCTGACCCCACAGCTGTAAACTGCTTGGGGCAGCAGTGCCCGTCAGGCTGGCATGAGCAGCTCTCAGGTGAGTCTATTTTAATTCACTAATGCCCTTGTTTCTGAGGCACAGGATGTGTCTGTTCACCTTTGCCTTCTTTCCATAAATGAGTTTCCAGGGACTGGGAGCTGGCAGTGTCATCCTCTGCCGGTTCCTCAGGGAGGCTGCACAGCCAAGGACAGCCTCTGCCAATTAGCTCAGCCCTGCACAAACTTCAAAGTCATCCTGTATTTTTTCTGGGAACACACCCTGGCCACTGCCAGTGCCAGCTCTGCTTTGCAGCAGCCTCACACACACAGGGGATCCTCAGCAAAGCAGGGGCTCTGTGTAAAACCTTATTTGCATAATAGGGTTTGCACTGCAAGGCAACTTGCCAGTTGCAATGGTTCTTCTACTGCTCTGAGCAGTAACAGCAGCAAGGTGCAGCTGTGCCTGACCCTGCAAGCAACATAAGTTTGCCTTCCACTGGCCTTGTTGTTTGAGTACCACTCTTCACCATCAGCTACCTAAACTCTTCAAATTACCACATAAATACTTTCCAATTGCCTGCATTTCACATGGTAATTCATTATGATCATGATGAATATATCATAACCTAGGTCATGCTGTGAATTTGATACTAAAGACACCAAGGACACTCCCACTAAAAAAAGAAGTGTTAAGAGGTATCCAGGTACGTTAGGCCATACATTTCATTGTTTTAGACTTCAATGCAGCTGCATGTAAAACCAACATCAGCCTTTTATTTCTGAAAACAAGTTCACACAGTAGGTAAAAAAAATTAAAAATATCAGAAGTCTGGGCAAAAAGTCATCTTGCATCTCTCACAATCTAGGATTCAAGAAGAAAAGCAAAAATAACTGCTACTACTTTTTGTATGATACTGGGTAGAATGAAAACCTATCACCTTGCTGTTGTGTGCTCATGGTCTGCACTGTCATATCTGCTTAAACTAGACAAAGGATTTTACTTCCTTTTACTGGGAAACAAGCCAAGTGAGCTCTCACAATACATATGAAACATTAAAAAACCCAAACCAAACAATAACAAAGGCAAACCCTTACAAAATAGGCACCACGCCAATAAAACGACTTCCACACTCAAGTGCTAATTGTACCCGAACTGTCACTTCATACTGGCCCCTACACAGGCACATGGTTCCCATGGTGGTTAACACAGGGCTCCTGGTCCTCTGGACTACCAAACTCCTCTGGTCTCTGAAAAAACATTAAATCACCTCACACTAAGGCCTCCTACACCTTCACTCTCTTGAGCCAGTTCCCAGGTACTGCTACAGCAGCAGTGACTTTAGAGGGACAGCAGGCAGGGTGGCATGGCCTTTGGAGCTCAGACCCTGGGGCCATGAGGGTTGGCAACTGGAAAGTGAGACAGGACATTACTTCTACTGGAAACAAGAACCTCACCATCAAAAGCACCACACGCTATCGTTGCCAAAAAAAAAAAAAAAA
>WEKY01003886.1:0-71066 GCA_013390045.1 Picathartes gymnocephalus | reverse complement strand
AAAAAAAAAAAAATTCAAATCCTATACAAATGGCACAGTTCTGTTTTTAAAGAGTGGAGGGGAGGTTTGCAGAAAGACACTTACCAGGCCTATATAGCTCAGAAAGTACTTATTTTTACATGCCTATCTGCCTTTTTCCCCTCTGCCTGGCAAGACAGAATTGCTCTGATCCTTGCTGCTCACATGGCAGCAGTGCTACTGAGAGAGCCTGTCTCTGGCCATGGAGAGGCTGAAGCTACTGCCACTTTCCTAAGCCGTCAGCCAGATGGTGACATGTGGCTGGTGGCAAAGCCAGCAGCACAGGCACAAGGAAAATCACAGCCAGTGCCTGGGGTAACGCAGGGTTTTCCTCTCCAGAGGCTGCCTACCTCTGTTTTCAGTTTAAATGGCCATAGAGTCATTTCCATGCAGGACACACCTATTCTCCCTGCAGCATCTCAGAGCTTCCAATTGACAGCACTAACCTGGGAACTGTCTGCAGGGAGACTTCCAGGCAGCCCAACTCCTAACTACATGAGACCAGTGTGACTTCAAACTGAAAAGAAGTAAAAGAAAAAATAGAAAAAAAAAAAAAAGAAAAACCACCAAAAAACAACCAAAGAGAAACATCAAAGCCTTCCATAAACTCATGCTACACTGGAAGGGCCACAACTATGCCATTCTTAACTCTGAGGCTGTTTGCAAGGGAAATGATCAGGAGACTTAGAAAGGGTGCTCAAGTGGAAGAGGCTTATCTTGCTCCATTCAGAGGAAAGGATTACAGGCATAAAACTGTCTGTCACATTGAAGAAGCTGGAGTCTTGAGATTTTGCCTCCAAAGTCTTGGGGATGCAGGGAAGGAAGCTATTTTATTCAGATTAAAGACAGATGCAGCTTCCTGACAGAGGCTATCCTGTCAAATTAGTGGATATTGTAGGATGTTTGTCCCTACTGACACTAACCCTGCACTGCCTAGGTGCAAATGAGAAGAGAATCAGGATAAAAGTGTATTAGAAATATCACCACGTTATTTCAAGTTATTCTTAATCCTCTAATTTACATTGCCCTGGATGTTTCACACTGTGCATTAGTGATTCACAATGATGCACATTTACACACAGCAGGAGAAAAATTAATGAACTCCATCACTTCCCTTATTTGTGAGACTCTATGCCCAAGACGCAGCTCCCTAGTTTTATTATGCCTTTTGATCTCCACAGAGTAATCTGTTTTCCCCTTGGCAGAACTATATAATTCTTGCTAATTTATTATGAATTACATTTATGCACTTTGGGCAGAATAAGCCTCGTTATTTGTTATTTCTCGCACACTCTCCTAAAACCAGGCCAAATTCCAGCTCCCTGTCCCCAGCAGTAGGTATGCACAGAGCATCCCCAGCAGTGCCAGATGCTGAGGGAGTGCATGGCACACACAGGCAGCAACCAACCAAGGGGTTCATGACAGGGAACTGGGGAGGAAGAGCCTCTGAGCCTTCCCTCCTGCATGAGGTGTCACTTACTGCATTGCACAGCCTGTGCTGGGCAGGAAATCATGTAAATAAATAATTATGGCTTTTGTTAGGTACGTCATGGTGCCATAAGCTCCGCTGGGAGCACTGTCATAAAAAAAGTGGCAAATTCCTGTGGCTACGTCTTTCTCCAAGATACTACCAGTAGCTCCAAATGATTTCTGTAAAGACAAAAGCAAAGAAGTAGAGAAAGTTAGGCATGCATGCTTATTTATTGTAAAAAACCTACCACATTATGATTTTCTATTTGAGCTGAATACTGAAAGCAATTCTCTTTCCCCTCATGAAAACCTTAATCAGGATTACTATAGGGCCCACATGACTTAGTTGGATCAGTGCAAGTAAATGAAGAACATATAACTTCACAGATTTTTTTGTCCTTTGGGGGGAATGGGTGGGATTACTCAAATATTGGTAATAGTAATGCCTTGATAAAGCAGAACTTCACTTCAGTCTACCCTTGTACTTCACAGCTTGTTAGCCACTACAATTTTATTCCCTTTAAATCTCCCACGATTCTTACATAAGTTTTCCCAAATATATTTCCAAAAGATACTTAAGTGATTTGGTCTGTCTTTGTAGCAGAAAGAGCCAGGAAAAAATCAAGTTCATCACACACATTAAAAAGGGCAGGGGATAATTTTGAAAGGAGGAGGCTTCCCCTCACTGCCCTTTGAGCTCACCAGCTCCTGCAGAAACAGGTCATTGGCCATGTGCACGATTCTGTCCACGTGGATGATGCCCCCGATGCTGTTCACCTCGATGTCAGAGAGGAACGTGAGGACAAGAATAGCTTCCACCAGGAGCTGCCTGTACTCGGGCTGGGGGACGTGGTTCAGCACTGACTCCACGTGCACTGCAAACTTGATTTCACATGGGGTCATCTGGCAAGTTTGAGTGGAAATGGAAAGACAAACTGACAAATCCAAAAGACTAGCTCCTCACATCCTGCCAGCACTGAAACATATGCTCCTCTCTGCACATGGGGGCAGACTGACTGAAGCGAACAAAATGTTTGTGCAGCTTTAGCACTTACAGAAAGTTTTCTTGTTGCTAGACCTGATTCTGCAAACAGTTACACAACATCCAGAAGCCTGCCCCGGCCCTGCAACCCATCACACACACATCTCACTCAGTGCTGCTGATGCTTAGCTGGCACATTAACTCTTTGCTCCTCAGGCTGTGGTCTCACACACTCTGCCTTGTACATATGCCTTTCTGGCATTGCAGGTCAGTTGCAAAACCAAACTTACTGCTGAGTTTTAAAAACAATCACTTGCTTAGAGGGGTGATTTTTAAATAACCCCTGAGCTTTGCCATGAAGGAATATCACTATGCTATTTGCAGAGCAGCTTAATTTGCACTGGCATAGCTCTGTGGATGTTATACTGCCTTAGGAGGTTTGTGCATATTGCATTTGATTGCTTTAAACAGCAAAATTAGATACTGTCCAGGTCTGACAAGCTAAAAATAGAAGTCTCTTTATCTACACAATGGGGATAAATAAAGCTCTCCTTGCTGAAAAAAACCCCCACAAACCCCAGCATTTAAATTTGGCAGAAATTTCCAGATCCTCTCTTCAGCTATTACCACAGTCCCTCAGTGTCGTGGTTTACTATTCACAAGAGTTTGCTTTATGGATGTGAATTCAAAATTTGCCAGAGTAACAAAAGACAGAATCCAGCTAAGAAAAAATGGAAGAAAATATTATGGATTTAAAGGGCCAAAGCTTTGGTTAGAAACAATCATCCTTAACTGGTATTTACTTTTGAGACTGTGAAGCCAAAATCCACTGCCTGCTGTTGCAGTGTATTAAAAAAATAAGTGGCAAGCAATGTGTCTGCTTTATTCCAACAAATCTGTCTCCCCTTCCCCCCAAAAGGGCTACTGTCACACACCCTCTCTGGAGCCTCCCAGTGGGCACAGGGGAACAGTGAAGGTGTGCAGAAGGCAGGCTCAGAAAAGGGAAAATCTGTCACAAGCCTCCTCCCGAGCCTGCCTGGCAGGAATTCACCTGCACAGACCCAGGAAAGCTGGCACAGGTGCTGGGAGAAGGTCCAGATGTTCTAAATGTAAAACCAAGGATCTGTAACAGAGGCTGTATTTTACACTGTCAAACCAAACATTCAGACGTGGCTAGAAAATCATTGGCATTTTACTGTACCTCTCTGGTGGTTGAAGAAGGAAGGACATACCCATCAATGGAAAGACCATGGCACTGAAACATTTTAAGAATGAACAGAAATTACAGTTCTTGCAAGTCAGTCTGAGGGTTCTCTGTTCTAAGCCAATATGTAACAACTTTCAGTTAGGAAAAAAAAAGCAAAGCAAAACCTCCCAAACTACACAAAACCCCCTGTTTAAAAATATTATTTTATCCTTCCTGAAGAAGTTATTATGTAACTGGCAAAGACTAGAAATAGCACGACATGACACACCAGAGCATGCTGTGCTCTAGCCCAGCTAACAAAGCAAAGCACTATAAGAGACACTAGAGCAAAGGCACAAAAAAGAGGGAAACAAATCAATGAGAGTATTCTGCTGGAAAGGATTTGGAATTAAAAGATAACACAAGAGCAAAACAACAGACCACAAATGCAAGGATCTTTTTTCATTTTTGCCAGAACAACATTTAGTTATGTGTTTCAGATCCAGAACACCACACCTCAGGATGTCAACCACTGGGGGAGAGAAATAAGTGGTATAAAGAAAACAGTGACAAAACCTAAGTGGTGAAAAGGCAGGTTAAGAAAGGACACATCTGGGTACCTGAGGTATAGAATAGAAACACACCAAGAAGAGGAGACAGATTTTATCAATAGCCCAAAGAGATTTTAAGAAGGAAATATTGAAGACAAGCACAATTCATTTTAACAGCCAGAAAAAGCATACAATTACTCCCAGCTATTACATTAGGTCAGAAGTGATGCTTACTCTACTGGAAGATCCTATTAGTAAATAGCCAAGAGGTCATATATGATTTGTCTTGGCTGACATCAACACTAACAGCTTCAGTGTAAGGGATTTTAGAAGGACAAACCAACCCAAACTGGTGATGCATTCTTCCCAACTAAACAAGCATGAACAGCTCAGTGCTGCAAGGTGCCAAATGCTGGCCTGTATCCAGCAAAGCAGAAAAACAGGTGCATAATCACTTTGAAGTAAGTTAAAATTTGTAATTCCTTTCTCCTTCTTCCTCGAGAGTTGCTTCAACAGATTCCTATACCCCTGATATCCAAGGTGCTGGCAAAGACTTTTCACTTATAACCAAACTAAGTAACAAACAAAAAAGGTTAAGAATGCTATACAGCTCAGAAGAACCAGCAAGAGGTCTCAATACACTCTGGAAGAGCTACAGCAGTTTCCTACTTCATTCCTCACAGCCTTTCTAACCTGGAGCACAGAACTGCATTGCATTGCAGTGCCCTTTAGCTGCACTGACAATGTGCATTAGGCCATGGGATGCACAACAGGCAGTGGTGGAACAGAATCATTCAGCCAAAATTCAGCATTGGTGGCTTCAGAGGAAAACACACTTTTAAAGAAACACATGAACTTGTGTTAATGGAGCCCTTTTATGTTCGAGAGACATCCTTCTAACAGTGACTCTGGTTTCCACCTGTCAACCAACTTCCACTCCTGGCAAGATGCCACCCTTGGACCACCACCTCTCCAAGTTACTGTACAGCTTGCTTGTTTCCTCCACAGCAGTCAGCTTACCTTCTGAAGGATTTTCCACACTTTCTCATAAAAGCCAACAGGAACTCTGTTAATAGCACCATCAAGCCTCCTTCTGCGCAGCCACTGCCCTTTTCTGTCACCCCAGCTCATGTCTCCGCTAGAGCCAGTTGGAGAAGTACTGGTGGGAGATGATGGAGTACTGCCCCTCTGTAAGGACATTAAAGCTTTGGTTAGTTGCTTTCTACCACCCCAAGTGCCACTCCTGACCAATACATTTCTGTTATAATGCTACCTCAGAACCAGGGAAAAAATACAGGCCTAGGTGTCATACAGGATGATGTGGTGGGATTGATCCTTCATCCCCATCTCTCCCCTTTGCAACAAGCTTCATTCCTCAAGTCCTTCCATCATTTCTCAACGAAACAAGCAAGCACTTCAACATGGCATAACCCAGTGAACTTAACTGCTTGGTTTAATGCAACACTTGACTATTTTAACAAGCACGAGCTGCTTCCAGGGCAGTGTCACTGGTGTGCAAGGTGAGGGACCTGCAGGTGGGTCCAATTCACTTGGACATGGGGCTTGGTGTTGTAAAGGTATCAAAGGGTTCATAAACCCAGCAAGAGAGGCCCTCATGCAAAAGCTCCATTAAAATAAGAAGATTAAAAATTGCCTTAATGAAGCCATGAAATCATGCCTGCTTCTCTGTAAGTGTTAGTCTTGTTTCCTTTATTACCCTTGTTGCTCTATTATTTTACTCTACCAGGTCTGGACACTAAATTAGGCAGCAAATAATTTTCAAAGCTGTGGCAATACCACCAAATTGCTGTTGTGATTTCCACATATGCAGTCTGCCCATTCCTTGCACTCCCAGTGACTGTGCTCTTCTGTGTTCTCCTTCCTTTTTGATACCTGTTACTTTCAGCCCAGAAAGGACTTCACTGAAAGTTCCATCTTAAATCCCCTTATCTCCAAGTAAGAAGCCACCTGAGCAATGTAATGGGGAAGGAGGAAAAAAGAAAACTGCAGGTTTGGGAAGTGCAGGCTCATAGACCCTACATAGCCAAGCTCTGCAAAAAAAATCCCCAGCAAAACAGTCCATTTCCACTGCTACTGGCATCCATGAGGCACAGGTGGTGTTCCTTTGATGTTCCAATGCGTGCTGTTCCTTTCCACTGTGCACTGTGTAGCTGGAAATTTCCTGTCTCTCCATGACACATTTGGAGCTTCAGACTTACTTTGAATTGTTGAGGTCTCTGTTGGTAAAATATTTAAGCAATTATACTCCTTAACAGTGAAAGCTTAAGAAGAGCTACAGCTGTCTGCCTTGAAAAAACAGGACTTCTTGAAGAGATACCCATGCAACCCCTGTCCCAGCAACTTGAAGCTATTCTGGGTTCCTCACTGTCCAGAGGCTGGCAGCCTTTATCAACACTACATTACTTTTACATACTAAAGACATCTGTAACATAATCCACTATCAAGTAGCTAAATCTGCTACAGTACTTTATCTGCTACAGCTGCTTAAGCTTCAGAAGAACTAAGTGAATCTAAATGCAAGACTCAACTTCTATTAAAAGATTACTAATGAGAATTGGTTCCCAGTGGAGACAAGACAAAGAGGGAGGGTTTGAAAACAAGTTTTTACACAGGAGAACACAGAGGACATGTCTAGAGGCAAGACCATTGCACACAAACACACGCGGGGTAAAGAGCAGGTGCAGAACTACAGACAGTGTTTTACCGTAGAAGCAAACATGCTGCTGGACATGGAATGCCCCTCATGAAAGAACTACAAAACAAAACCAGACACCAACATGTCAGACAGACAGCCAGGGAACAGAACACAGGCAAGGTTAGGTGACCCATCCGTGCAAAGACAAGAAATATGGAATAACCTCAGGTACTCCGGGAAAAACTGCAGCAACCCCCGGCCTCTTGCAGTGCTGCACCTCAGCTGATACCAGGGCAGTTGCTGCTCATTGCCAGGGTCACCATGAGGCAGAGCCCACCATGCCAGGAGCCCGTCTGGCAGCCACAAGCTGCCCATGCCATCCACAGAGCTCCCAGCATGGCCAGCACAAACCATCAGTTTAAGATGCAAGAGAAAGCCTCCCTGTGACTCGGGGCTGGGGTAAAAACCAAGCTCCCCACTTTCATTCCCCATTTGTTGCAATGCCACCAGCTTCTCCTTGCACGAGTTCATCTTGCTGGAGAGACAGCAGGCTGCCAACTGGATGGGCAGCACTGAACAAACAGCTGCAAGGCCGAATTTTTGCTGAAATGTGGATGCAGCACCTCAGACTTTAAGCACTTTTCTCTAACTGCTCACCTCAAGCCATGGCTCCACATTCAGTGTTAATGGCTCAGACAAAGGTTTGATGCTCAGACTCAAGAAAAAACAGCCACAGAAGAGGGAGCTGCAGTTCCTCAACACCTCCAGAGATGCTAGTACTTGAAATATTCATTGTAACAACAAAGTGTATCCTGCACCACCCCATCCAACCCCCTGCCAAAATGTCATTACATTAGCTGCCAGTCAATTATTCAGAGAATGCAGTGAGATGTGGCAGGAAGCAGCAGGAAAGGCAAAGTGGGGGGTACAAAAATAAACCCAGCCAACTCCTCCTCTGTGCAAAACACCAAGTTGCTGTGGAATGGGAAAGCAACTATGTTTCTAATGTCAAGAGAGGGCCAAGTATTCCAGCTCAGGCCCACCTCTGTATTGCAAACAAAATAATGCTGCCATCTAGTGCCTTGTCCCTCCTTCTTCCTGGAAAGGCCCTGAATCCAGACACCCCCGTTTGACTGGGAGCCCTGCTCAGACTGACCTCCAATGCTACCTCAGGGCCGATGCAGCACAGTCGGCAGCACCTTCACAGCCACCCCCAGCCTCGTCCACGATGATGCCCCGGCAGAGGCACGGCTCAAACACAAAAACCAGGTCTCATGAGAGACACCATGCGTTCCTCAGGGGTCTCTGCTTCCCTGCCTGACCATGTCCCATGAAGAATCATTAACTGATCTTTACTGCCACCAGCAAATGCTTCATGTTAAGACCACAACGTAAAAATGTCACTCCTTTCTGAAGGCTTACTCAATCTGTTTCATACAATTAAAGGAAAATGTCAAATACTTCCTTAGATGAGGCTGCTTAAAAGCCTCATCCAAACTAACCTTACACATTTCTAGGAACAGGGCATGCACTTCATTGGGAAACCTGTTCCACTGCCTCTCCCCCTTCATCGTAAAAATGTAGTCCTTGTATCTAATCTAAACTCACCCTTTCAGTTTAAAACTGTTGCCCCTTGTCCTGTCACAACAGGCCTTGACAAAAAACATATCTTCATCTTTCTTGTAAGCCTCCTTTATAGGAGGCTTACAAGGCTGCAATAAGGTCTCTTGGAGCCTTCTCCTCTCTCTAGTTTGAATAACCCATAAGGAAAAACAAAACCATTCTTACAAATGTATTTTATTTGACCACTACCTTCCAGTATTTATTTAAAGCAAAAGAAAATTACTAACAGAGACACAAAATAAAGAAATCAAACCACTCATAACAAAACGATCAGTCACATTCATTCAGAGTATTTTGGTAGTGTTTTCTGTGATCTCTCCATGGACTCAGTTGAAGTGTAGTTTAAAGTATTGAACTTGAACATATATGTATAAATTCTAGTAGTAATCTAGATTGCTAGTAATTCTAGCAATCCTCCATTCCTGAAGAAACAGAACTGGAAGAAAACAAACCAAAATTCCTTTTCTACATGTATCTTTTCCAAAAGGATGTGGTCCACTTTTGCAACTTGAGCCAAGTACAAGAACGAACACTGCATAAAAGCTTCTCTTTGTACATCTGACTTTTCCTTAGCTAAACATGATAAAATAGCTCTTTTTGCAGTGGGCATTATGAATGCATTAGAGTTTGTTCTTCTACATTCAGCATGTGAAACAAAAACAAGAGAGGAAGAACATATTTGGAGGAAACATCCCTTAACTGCCTTCTATTTAGCAATCAGTTTTAAAAGCAAAGCAACTTTGGAAATTTCTGTCATTTAGCAACAAGAAAACCTAACACAGTTTCAGAACAGCTGTATTTTCTGATGAGCATTGACAGAAAACCCTCACCTGCTTCATCTCACTCTTCAATTTAGTAATACCGCTTCTTTCTGTTTTGGTTGCTCCAGAATGCCCCATCTCATGAATAGAAATTGCAGGGCTGGATGAAGAAGAATCTACAGGTCGCACTAAAGAAGTAAGTGGACATTTTTAACATTCAAGGGGTAGAAAAATAGATAAAACTGTATCTAAAAAGTTAAACACAAATTGCTTCAGAAATGTGCAGTGCTTTGGTGACAGCATCTTTTCACAGAATCACATCAGGAGTTCAAACCTGATTTTATCAAGTAAGGCGCCTAAATCCATTCTTGGATATCAGAAACTGATTTTCCAAAACAGTGAGCAATTTTAACTTTAGCTAGAATTGCAATGAGTCTCTGAGGGTCTACAGAGGAGTCCAGGAGACAGTAGATGTGCCAGTCAGGAATATATGGGCATCAAAGACATGCTTCTTGAAGGCAGGTTGGATATGACCTTTTAATGACTTTTGTTCTGGTTCCATAAAATTTCTTCATTTTAAAAGTTTGCCTTCATATTATTGAGAACTTGATACAATCTTATTTCAGTGCAGGATAGCTTCCATCATATGTGTTTTGTTTGTTCCAGAGCAGACATACACATGTACTGGTCACCCATTAATACATTACCTATATCTTTATTTTACATCCAGATAGAATGGATCCTTACTTATAAGACAATCTAACTTAACATAGAAAAGTGAACAACTTACAGCTTCTTTCCACTCCAAACTCTTTCCCACTGAGAATATGATGTAGGAGACTTTTCATATCAAAGGGGCTTAGATTCATCAAGCTCTCTGAAGCTTCTTCACCTAGTTAAACAAAATAAAACAAAACAAAGTGACAAATGTCACTGGGAAGACAACAAGCTACAACGCCAGCTAAGGAAACTGAATGAAGGCCAATCACATTTAACTCTTTAGCTAGCCCTTCCTGTAAAAAAATTAATATGTAGTCACGTTTCAAAGAAAATACATTTCAGGATTAAACAACAAACACTGCATGGAAATAACACTATTTGCATTAATTTTTATTATGTCATAGCTTGTGCAAAATTTCACTGAAGCTCATGATGAGAAAGCAGTTGCTCCCTTGTAGAACAAGATCACTTGGAAAGGCATTACAGCCATCTCCCAACAGCAGATGACATGTGGATCTAAATTGCAGAGCCAGAGTTATTCCATAAAGAATATCCTCTGACATTCTTTCAGTAACTGGGTGCTGGGGGGAAAGAAATCTTTNAAATGCTTTTGCCCCTAATTTCCAAAAAAAAAAAAAAAAAAAAAGGTGGTTTTTGAAGTTTGTATCTGCATATATTAACTAAGAGGTTAATAAAAGGATTTAACACATATAAATGAAAAGATCAACCAGGAAGGGTGAAGCAAAAATGACACCGTAAGAACCCTTACAATAAAACTGCCTCCTACCTGAGCATTTCAGACTTCGTGCCAGCTCAGTGGCCATCACCTGGATTATCAGACCAATGCGGAGCCTGAGCATCTCCACAAAAAGACTGGGCTGTGACCGGACGTACATCGCCAAGTACATAATTATCTCCTGTAGGGACAAATCCATAAAGGCACCTGTCAGAGTGGGTCTTCATGGCTTTCCCAGGCTCAGAGCAAACACTGGCACAGCACTGGGCACAGCCAAAGAAGCCTTTTTGCACAGGCTGCATACCTGTGTCAGGACTGCAATACTGATGTCTTGGCCACTGGCTTCGTAAATGAGATCTGTGAGCTCCTCAGGTGGCAGTGGGCTGCAAGAAGACAAACCACAGGCAGCAGTAACTCACCACAACTAGCTATTAAATTCTTGAACAAGCACTGGGATCAAATCACCCAGAACAAAGGTGCCTACAAGTCTACCTGGGTGGCTGCAAATCCTTTTGGGTGCAAGGAGTAAGGTTTAAAAGAAGATAATAGCAGCAGAATGGTACCAGCAGGAAGGTTAAGGGCAGTCTGTACCTGAGACAGAGCTCCAACTTACGCGGTAATGATTTTCTCACGGGGTTCTGGTGGCAGGCCCACTGTAAGTTGCTTGTGGTGGGACAGAAGGTCTGTGCATGCCTATCATAGGGGGAGAAAAAGCAAGAGATCTTTCTCTGAGTCATGTGGAAGTGATATGGCTTTTAATTCACCAAATTAAATGAATTCAATTTCTTTATCAATTTTTAAATGCATTTCTATTAATTACCAGACATGCAATTCCAGCAGAATGCTGTTAAATAGTTCCAAAAGACCTCCTGAGGTCAACAGGGCTATGAGAGTTTGCTCAGGATGAAAGTGGCCTGTTCCCTTGCTCAGTGAAATCAGCAGCATAATGATTACATCAGGAACTCTAGTGGGGCTGACAGATCAATAAAGGCTTTCATCCTTTATCATATGATAAACTTTCGTTCTTTATTTAAGACAACCATATTTTTAATCAATGAAAAATTTGGCAGCATTAGTTAAAAAAAAATCCTGTGTACTAATATATCTCTTAAAACAAACACCCAGCATACTGCATCACATTTCTGATGCATTCTGAAATAGTACCAGTTTTTACTAGTACTACAGTGTTTACTCCTTTATATTAACCTCCCTTAAAAGTGGGTGTTCGGTTTGCCTGTTTTAATATCCTGAATCAAAAACATCACAGAGCAGTGTTCCTCTGATTTTGAACAGGCTATATTCACTCCCTTAAAATGGAAGGAAACAGATAATCTCTATCCTCCTCCTGCCCAATTCTTTGTCAATACCTTCTCAAGTTACATGCATGGCTTCTTGTGAGCATGTCTGTACTGCTTGTCCATTGTGTCTTAAAAAAGGAAAAAGTTCTGAGCTTAATGAAGTACCATGCATAGTGATTATCACAAACTGCTCCCCAGCGGCAGAACTGTCACTAAAATAGGGCATCCTAGATGTGACAGTCAGGGCCTTGAAAATGGCCACGAATTACAGAAAGAGCTCCTCAGAAATATGCAGGGGACTACTAGAAATTTAAACAAATACTTACAGAGTACTTGAGAGGAAACCTCTTTGTAATGTGCAAAATCATATCTGTACTTTTACAGTGGATTTTTCTTGTTACCACTTAATAGTCACAGATATTTAAATGGTTCCAAACATCCATTCACATGGCAGACTGTCCACCCAAGGGATGGAAATGGGCAGAATGTGGTTTTGTGTCATCACTAGCACCGACACAGCAGTGCTTCAAAAGTGTTCATACTATCACAACAGCAATAGACAATTACCAGTGACAACTGCAGCTTTCAAAGCACACAGTTAAGCTTCTCCAATTAACAGAGTTGAAATGAAGCCTTCACAACTATTTACAGCGTGACATTCTCAGTCCATGCCAACATTAGCAAAGTCTGCAGTACAGACCAAAGATAAAGATGTAGTAAGACTTTAGATCAGAAAAGCAACCAATATTCAATTAAAAATCCTGCACTAAAAAGTTGTTGTAAAGTGAAACTGGAAGAAGTGCAAGCACAAACCCCCACAGCAACTGGTAGATTTATCTCTGCTCCCAGGCAGGAAGCTGAACCAGGATTATTTGTATTTCATACCTCAGCCAGGACTTCAACTCTCTTTTTGAGTATGCCAGAAATGTAACGGATTAAGCCCCATTCTTGATTGAGGCCTGCCTTTCTGTAGAGCTCATTGAGGAGGCAGTGAACAGTGACACCATACTGTCCATCCAGCTCTGTGTCCCAGTCAGCACCTCTGCCACAAAAGAAACAGGAGGTAATTGTCATCAGGCAAGATGCTAAACTACCACATAGCTGGATTTTGACTGCCTTGCTCACGTTGGTGACAGAATTAAATACCAAATGGGACATCTGTGCCTTCACACAGATCGATGACACGTGGACAAAATCCTCTTGATACCAGGAACTTGAAAAGGAACCAGCTGAAGGATTTCCCACTAGACTTTAAATTGAGCATTCACATGGACAGTTTGCTGGAGGAACACTCCATGTAGTGCTTTTTCAGAGCAGAATTCAACATCTTCAGTACTGCTGAAGACTACACCCATTTTTCAGATGCTTCAGGGGAATTTTTTAGCCTTGCCTCTTTCTTAGCTATTAGCTAAATTTCTGTGTTGCTTATGCCATTACTGAAAAAGCAAAGGAGATTTCTGTTCCTTTCCTGGTTTTGAAATTCACTGCTAGTATTATGGCTTCTCTTTGGTAATGTTTCGAAGTGTCACAGAGTGACTTTTCAACTCCTGCTGACAGAGTCCACCAGAGGTCCATCTGCCTGCCCAACAGAGACTCCCTTGGTGAAGTTACTGGTGTTAGATGCAGTCTAACATACAAACAGCAAAACATATTTTTTATAGGATTTCCTTTGAGAGGATGCTAAAGATTTTGCTTGGGAAATTAAGAAGATGAAAGAAGAGGTCCTCACAGGAGACAGACTAAAATAAACAAAAATGCAGTCTTTGTAGCAGTAGGGAAGACCATCTGTGATTAACACATACTTGTCTTTGCACCAAAAGCTAACTGCCTGACAGGTTCCAGCAGTATTCTCCTGCACAGGA
This sequence comes from Picathartes gymnocephalus, assembly GCA_013390045.1. Lineage (NCBI taxonomy): Eukaryota > Metazoa > Chordata > Aves > Passeriformes > Picathartidae > Picathartes > Picathartes gymnocephalus. The sequence continues at coordinate 57,203 of WEKY01003886.1, read as the reverse complement.
AATAAAAAGCTCAATAAACCCACTTCAGATGATTCTGTTGTTTGTATTTGCATTTTGTTCCCATCAAATCAACTTAAATAGCAGGTGTTTACTAACCCCAGCAGATGGGTCTAGACTGCTTCCAAGAATGTTTTAAAAGTACCAAATTTTAGCCAGTTGTGTACTTAAATATGCAAAGGGATTAGAGGAAAAATAGTGAGCACTCATTAAAATTGCATTTTGCTTTTAGTTAGAAAATTACAAGATGAATTTTCCCTCCGCTTTCATTCTTGTGTATAAAAATCACACCAAATCTTTGTGAACTTTAAATGGAGTGCCACAAATACAGCAGTGTGTATTCTCATTCATGGAAAGGATTTGTGCATCTAATTTGTGAGCCCTGGAGACTTTATGTATTTGCAATTGTGTGCCAATCAACTCTAAAATTTCCACAAGTCTCCTTTTGCATCCAAATAATTCCTGTAATCAAACTAACTGAAAATATGCTTGTTAAAGCACAACATATTTTCACTGTCCTGTCAAAACACAACCTGAACAGTGGAAACCTTTTGAACAAGAATAATCAGATAGTTGTGACCAAACTTAAAGATGCTGAAGTTCATACTCAGGCAACTTACTTGAGAATATGCAAGATATACAAGATATCTGCTTGATCATGGAGTGTTGGACATTCCTTCAGCTGATCAACAAGCTTCCTGCAATCCAAATCACCATGAGCATCTTCAGGTAAGTGCAAAATATTTTCACGGTCCTGATAACAAAGATGGATGAAAAATGAAAAGACACGACCTTGAAAAAAGTAGCAGACCTGTAACTTCCTGTAACTTCAAACTTCCCATTAAAAAAAAATCTCAAGAGACTTGCAACAAAGTCTCTGCACTTGAAATACAGACACTTAGTTCTTCCCAGGGTACTGCAGGCACAGAAAGGAGACTAATCCCAAGAAACAGAACTCCAGAATGGAATCTTGTATCTACTTTTTTTTTTTTTTCACAAAACAAAGAAATGAATTATCTGCATGTTTTTCCTGTCATCTTATGTTACTTGTAAAGAGAAAAGCAGAGAGATACTATGCTTTTTTTTTCCTTGACGTCACTAAGCACTTTTTGAGTCCCATCTCTGACATGTAAGTGGTGCTTTATGAATGCAAATATTGCCATTGTGATCTTCTAAACTTATGAAAGTAAAATGTTAACTAATCAGATTATGTAACCTATGGTGAATTCTTGGATGAAAAGAAGTTTTTTTAAACAAGCTGTTCAGCAATTTATATAATCCTAAAATACCACTTCCACAAACAGAGCCTCGGGTAGAGCAGAATCCAGCAGGAGGCTGGATACAACCTCTTTTAGCCATTCTCAGCAGCTGGTCACACATACCAAGACAAAACAAGTACCCAGCAAAACCCCATCTTCATGCCTTGAGGAGGGATTTGGCTGCTGCCTTAAGGACATTCACACATTCCCTCTTGCCCAGATGTTACTGTAAGTAGCATTTCTTGGAAAACATCTCTAAAGGCTGCGAACATCCCATCCTTCCCCTTGTGTTCATCTAGAACTAAAGATGATGACTTAACTTTTGGCTTTTAAAAATAAAGCAACTATTATGTTCTTTTCTGTTTTGCACATGCAATTAAAAATTTTCCACTTAATAGTGCCTATTTGACTAAAAAACCTTCATCCAGACAAAAAATAATTTCCAAAACAAGGGACTGCCTTGGACAGAATGGCTTGTCTGTGAAGAAAAATGAGACCTGGCATAGGGTTTGGAAGGAAAACACGAGGAAAGGCTACAACATTGCATCCTAAAACCACAAACAGCATAAAAATTTCCACACCTTACCTTTGTCTCAAAGAAATGAGGATTATCAACAAGATTCAGAGACTTGCGGTGTGTGTTCAAAACTTTAGTGGGAAGAGACATAGACACAGCTGGAAACAAAGTCATCAGAACAGAAAGAAAAAAAAAAAGCCTATTTCAGTAACATAAAAATCAAAAAAACCTACACGAAGCAGCTTGACTAGGTAAAAAAACCAGAAATACCTTCAAAAGTCAAAAAGCAGAGGTAGTGCTTCTGAGATGCTGTGCATGGAACTCTGAGACAACCTCATGTTCTGAGACTTATCTCCTTGCAGGTTTGCTCTGAGAGTTTCTGACATCAGCATGTCAAAGGCTTGGGGGCTACATGCTCAACTGATACCTCTTATTTGGCCCACGACTACGAAACCCTGCAGCCCAATGACCTGACCCTGCCAAGTGCTTCAAACATTTCAACAGGAAATAAGTGGAGAAAATGGCCTAACTGGTAAGATTTCATAATGAAAATTATAATGCTAAATGCATTATAGCATTAGCATATAATGCATTGCTAATGCAGAGTTAATGCTCTCCTAACTTCATATGCTGAATTCAATGGAGGATCAGATGATGTGGCACATGAAAGATGGCAGAAAGAGTAACAGAAAAGCTTGGAAGTTATTAATTTACACTGAAGTTAAGGGAAGTCTTCCATTGACCAGAGCACTGAATACTACAAATCTACACATAAAACAATGCATATGTTGGAATCTGTTTACAAATTCAACCAAAGTGTTATTTTGGCATACATCCTCCAATCAGGTTATTAGAAATGTGGCATAAATAGAAGGACTGTGCTCCCTCTCTTCTCTATTTGTTCTTAGAAATTCAGAAAGTACATGTGAATATTTATGTTTTTCTTGTATTGAAACATTTCATTTCACAGCACCTTTATTAAAATAAAAAAAGTACATTTTGTCTGCCTTTATACAAGCAAAGATAAAACAATTAATTAACTGATTTGGGTTCTAAAATTCCATCCAACTAAGAAGCTGTAGCAGCTTCCATAACATTAACTTTGATTAAAATGTTACACTTCATTACAGGTTTTCTGTGTATACACCATGACATGAGATACTGTGGGAACATGACAACAACAGCTTCAGTCATTCTTATTTCTTAAGGAATTTCTTATTTCTTCTCTATACAGAAAGAACTAATGGCACAAGTATGTCAAAATGTGTAATTTTTAAATACTTGAACTTACCCCTTGCAGCATCCAAACCAGTTTTTCTATTATTGTCACTAAATAACAATAGGGAGAAATACCTGGAACTTCCAAGCCCTTTGTCTTGGCCATTATTGACAGTATCTCTTCTGTGGAATGGTTTGCACTGAACACAGGTGGTTGACTCGTTGTCTTTGAAGTTGGAGGCAGGTATGACTTCAGTGCTGTGCTCTGCAGGACATCACTTATATACTGATCCAACTCATCCTGGCTATCTAATGTAACAAACATTAAAAAAAAGGTTTCTTAAAGGTAAAAATCACTATTTACCATCATCACGTTCTTACTCAAACACACCACTCTATTCTTGCTTATTTAGAAGGGCACTCAAATATGCAAGCATAGCATAAGGAAGAGATTTTTAAACCCAACAAATTGGAAACAAAAGAAAAAAAAACCATTTTTTGACACTGTAAACAGATTAAGAATCTAACTTTGCCTCTGAAAGGAATCAAAAGGAGTTTTATCTTGCTGGTAGATCACAGAACAGAGCTGGACTCGATGACTGTAAAAGTCTCTTCCAACTTGTATGATTCTAAGACTCTATCATCTCTTCCACACAAACTCTTGTCCATGACTCCTCACAGTCTTCCCTCTAACCTCTTCCACACCTCCCCACTTGCTGACTATCCAGACTCAGCTTTGCTGTAGCAGTTGCCAGTCAATGCCATACTACAAATGCAGAAGAACACACGTGAATTCATTCTCCAAACTGAGTCATGCAGGTGCTGTCCTCAGATGGATGCACAAGAAACCCAAATGACCATCATCAGCTGTGCACAGAGCAGACTGCACTGTAGGCAAACCCAGGCTCTGCTGATAGAACTTGACAGAGAAAAAAAATACCAAGTGAAAAAACACCACTACCTTTTTCACAGAAATCTGCTGGGTAGTCTCCATATTCACTGTCAGGACTATTACAGTCTTCATGACGGTCATCGAACAGTTTTAGGTCACAGTCTGGATCCAGGAAGCTCAGATACGTATGAAAAGAGGTGGTAAGAAATTCTGATAGCTTGCCTATCTTCACCCTGCAAAAGGGGACACATGCCAAAGAGCATTAACATCCATCATTCTGATACTGATTAATGCTCACTGACCTTTCAACAACTCCTCCAAAATTTATGACACCTACTGTTCAATCCACCTTTGGTAACTATAAAGCCACAGAAACTAACACTGAAAAATAAAAAAGGAAAACAACAGTTGCAGATACAGCTGGGTGCTTACTGCTTCAGGGTACTAATTGATTTTAACTGTGTTATGTTAACAGGCCTAACTCAAAACCTAATTATGCAGGGTGCTGTATAATTAATAATGTGCTTCATATGAAGAGAGACCCTGAACAAAGACCTGAGCTCCAAGGATAATACATGAGAAACTAGGGCTGAGAAGGCCCCATGAATGGTAGTGTCTTTTCACAGAACTGGAGGCTGCTAAACCATCTGTGATGGTTTTGGCTGGGATAAGAGTTAATTATGGGGCTATGCTTTGGATTTGTGCTGGAAACAGTGCTGATACAGGGAGGTATTAGTTACTGCTGAGCAGGGCTTACACAGCATCCCAGCCTTTTCTGCTTCTCACCTCACCCCACCAGCCGAGGCTGGGGGTGCACAAGGAGATGGGAGGGGACACAGCTGGACAGCTGACCCCTGCTGACCACAGGGACATTCCATACCACAGGGTGTCATGCTCAGCATATAAAGCTGGGGGAAGAAGGATGAAGGGGAGGATGTTCAGGGATACAGGTGTTTGTCTGCCCAAGCCACAGTTACATTTGATGGAGCCCAGCTTTCCTGAAGATAGTTAAACAACTGCCTGGCCATGGAAAGTGGTGAATGAATTTCCCATTTTATTTTGCCTGCATGTGTGGTTTTTGCTCTACTTACTAAACTGTCTATCTTAACCCATGAGTTTTCTCACTTTTATTTTTCCAATTCTCTCCCCAATCCCACTAAGGGTAGGGTGGGTGAGTGGTCATGTGGGGCTGAGTTTTTGACTGGAGTTAAACCATGACAATATTTGATTGTCAAAGGAAGATGCTGATTGAGAGGGCAAGTAGAAAAAGAATAGGAAGGTACTGTGGCATCATATTTTACACACAGATGAATGGAACACACCAGCTTACAAGTACTACCTGCAATTAATGTTTAAATCATGTCCAGTAACTGTGAAAGTAATATACTTTTTAATAACAGAAGCCCAGCCAGAGTCAAGATTTCATATTTCCAAAGATTTGACATTTGTTTTCTTTATCCATTAATGGCAGTCAGAGATGGTACACTTTTCGGGAGACAGATCTTTTCCATTGCATCTGAGGTCCAGCTACCATTTGATTGCCATATAATAATTAAAGCTGAAACTTCCTTCTCTGCAGAATTCTAGTACAAAGTCTGTGCACAATCACAAGTTCAAAACTGAGACTTTTATAGAATTAAATCTAAAACATCATGGAGATAATAATTTGACAATTCTGACATTACCTTGCACCTCCAAAATAACCATCTTCTAATTTTCTTATTGTGGCAAGAACTGCTGGATGAATGTCAGTACCATCATCAACTAAAAAAGAATAATGGAAGAGTTGAAGCTCACCAACACATTCTTAAATTATCACATCCAAATATAGTGAATTACGGGGTGTTGTCTACAATGTAAATCAGGCAAATTTAAAGCAAAACCCACAACTGCTGTTGATACTACCTTATTTAAAAATCCTAGACAAATAAGCAAACAAAACACAACCCCCAGGCAAGTAAGAAAGACAAACACCAAGCTGCTCAAGACAAGTCCCAAAGGGATTTCTATGAAATTTCTTTAGACAGAAGTAACATGGAGATGATGGGGTGATGGGAGCATATTAAGATGAAGTAAAACCAAAATCAAATATTACCATGTCATCCAAATTCAGCATACACATGAGAAAATTAAACTGTACTTCTGATGTAAGAAGTCCTGCTACCTATCTCCTCTCAAACCAACGTCCATCCTATTCTCCTGCAGTAATCTACTCTGCTTGAAACAGAGAAAATTAATTTTACCAAGCATTGTGTGGGTGATGGGAAATGTCAAGGTTGGTCTCCCTGTCATCCTCCAGCAAGAAGTGAGGTAAGCCAGCTCTGTCTTGAGCATCTCCACAATCATCTGATTGTCTAGAGCCAGATAGAAGTGATGCTGGTCAGTAAACTAGAAAAGAGAAAAATACAACATAGCTGTCAGTGTTTTCCTTTTTTTTAAAATTTCTTCCCTTAAATCATTCACAAAAACCATATGAGCTATGCCTAACCACAAGACAAACCACCTGAATTAACCTAACAAAGCCTCAGACTGAGAAAAAGAAATCCACACTTGTCCAAGTCTCCATTACCATCAAAGTAAGCCATAGAAACAAAACCTAGGTAATCACACCCATGAAGCAGAATCTTCCCAATGACCAATTACACTAACCTATGATCTGGAATATGGAAGTACTTTAAACGTGGAAGAAAAAGCTAACAATAGCAACAAAAACAATAAACAGGCTTAAGTGCATGGACTGGGAGCCAGTAACTCTAAGTCTCTTGGGAACCATCAGAAAATTAAGCAGAATACAGAAAAGCTGGCAGTTACTGAGGAAAAAAGGAACATGAAATGTGCAATGGCAAAGTCCTGCTCCCACAGCAGCAGGAAGCCAAGAACCACAGTTCTACTCTACAGAGACTACTATGGCTACTTCAGGAACTGAAACCAAAGAAGATGGACAAATAATGGGAAGTATGTCAAAGCAGACACAACAAAAGTTAAGGAAACTCATAAGCCTTGGGGAGCGGTAAGTGCTTAAAGAACATGTAAGTTCAAGCTGCAAAAGTCCAGAGAAATTTCTTGACAGAAAGAATCAAGAACTACCCAAAACAATCCTTGAGTCACTCTCAAATAGCTTTGGTAATTTAGGAAGAACAAGTCCCAGAAATTCAGAGAGAAGGAAACACACTGCCTGTCTTTCAAAAGAAAGAGACATTTAAAAAGTCAGGCCAATTCCAGTGCCTGAAAGCAAAGGAAAACAAAGCCACTTTGAGACAGCCAAGATAATTATAAAATGATAAAGTAAGATGGTAAAAAAACCAATCTCGGCAGATTAGTCCAATTTCCTTCTTTGGAGCAATGAGATGGTAAGTATAAAAAAATGGCTGACACCTGCCAACTTCTGCAAATTTTCACACTAGTGACCTGAGCAAAAATTTCCTAGGAAGCAGAACTACTTTTAAAATTGTTCTCAGAAGGTAGTTATTAACCATTTTTTCAGAATTACTGTATCTGAATGAAGTCAGCCTTTGCCCCACACCTAATCAATGTTTTCACTAGAAAAGAGAATGAAATACAAATGACAAAATCACAAAATTTGTGGACACTAGTCAAGATCAACAAGACGATTTAACTGCTAACCTTAGGAAGGTGACATTAAACATTAACTCCATCCACCTCAAAAAAACCAAGTCAGGGAAAGTGTCTGGCTTCAAAGTACAATGGAAAATGTTATGGAGGTTTTAGTAAAACATGGAATAAGCAGGAACTGTCACTGTGTTGCTAATGTAAAGATAAATGCCATTTTGGAATATACTAGTAAGTATGTCCTTATTAGATATATGACAAGATTTTCGCTGGAATATTGGGTCCTACTTACATAGTAAGATGTGAACTAAGAGGTCTTTTAAAAAAAATCACATCTCTAAGGACTTTTTCCCCTATTTGCAAAAGCGAAAATTGGTATAAGGAAGTAACACAACAAATAACATTTCATAAAGCTGTTTGTGACCAACTGACATGGGAAGAATGAGAAGGGATCTACATTTTTTGCAGTAAATCTGATTTCTTTGGGCATTAGGAAGCAGTACAGAAGCCTTCTATAGAGTCCACTGTAAGCCTCCAGCTGGAGTTTAAAGACTTAATTAGTCAAACATCTGCTTAGAAGGGTGGATGCATTCTTTATCCTGCAACAATTATCCATGCTTGGAGCAGGTGACTCCCTAGCCATCTAGCACCAACTGCTGGAATAACTATATCGGAATAAGTGTGTTGCATTTCATTAAATGTATAAATAGGAACCATTGATTCTATGAGGATCCCAACTTCCAGCAACATTGAAAAAACACCTAAAGAGAAAAAAAAAAAGACAGAACATCCATTTCTCAGCACTACTGATCTTTTCAACAATATAATCAAAAGATCACACCTTCACCTCCTAGGGGTTACAGTATTTTGCACACTTATGTGGTACTAAATTTTCATCAGAGCAATCAGCAGAAAGATGATCTATTTCTGCAGAAACTATTTCATTAATTAGAATGTTGGTGTGGGAAGAGACCAGTAACAACTTTGTACTATTGATTTGCTGTGTTCTCCTAAGCCAAAAGCCAAAGAAACCAGACTCACTACGACAGAAAAGAGATTTATCAGCAGTTCTACCATGCTGATCATCCCATGCTCTTAAAAACCCTACAAAGTAAAGCACATCTGCTGTGTCAGCTCTGTTCTACCTAAGGTACAATGAGAGCAAGGAAAAGCAAGGTGAAGCAGTGCTTCACTAATGATTCACCATTAAGAAGGGAGTGATTTTCCTGCCAGCTTTACATGCTTACCTGAGGGGTAAAAGCAAATATTTGATTTCTAATCACATAGAGTTTGGAGGTGCCCAACACTCCAATGTGTCGATGTGGCCGGCCACTTAATTTCATGTTCTTGTTCCGGCCTGGAAAGGAAGGAGAAAGAAAAGAATCTCAGCTAATATTTTCTGTGTGTTTTTCCAAAATAACCACTTTAGACATTAAAATCTACTCCATTAATACCAGTAAGGCAGAAAACCAGTAATAGAGTGCAAGGCTACAAGCTGGTTGGTTTTGTGGCAAGCACCAATATAATAGCGAGAGTCCTTCAAAGGCCTGATTAAAAATTAAAATTTTGGCTTCACTGACCATGGATTTGGTCCTGTAATTATAGTAATTGCTCAGCACCCAAAGCTCCCCCACCAAGAAGGGCAGGAGATGAGATGCTACAAAAACAAGGCCATCGACATAACCAAGAAATTCCAGTGTTTTCAAATATAGGACCTTAAAAACTTATGCCTGCAGGCTAAATCAACACACAAAGTGCATCCAAATACAACAAAAGATTTTCATCAGGCTCTAATAAGCTTCACTTTTCTCAGTAGAGCTTATTAACAAATGATCCACACTACAACCTTTGCACCAGCAGCCAGGAGCTGACTTGAATCTTTCTGACAAGGAATAAGAACTAAAAAACCATGTGCCTGAAAAAATACTACTGTGAACATTCCCAAAGAAGCCACTGTTAAAAACAATGTATCAATGTGTCAAATCAACCAACTTACAACCCCCCTCACTAGCAAAAGAAAGCTATTATGAATTATAATAAAATAAATGTAAGCTTCAGCAAAGCCCTGCAAATGTTTCATTTTTTCTTAAGAACTTTGAGATGAAGAGCCAGATTCTTTCCCAAAAGCAACATATACAATTTCCTTTCTCTGTATAAAGGGCATACTTTCTAAAATTTATCTGAAGGCCCCATTACTTTGAATTACTCCCAAAAAAGCTCCCTGTTTAAACAAAAAACCAAACCCCACAAACAAAAAACTACCACAACAAAAAAATGTTCACCCCATGAGCAACCTCAGCATTATCTGTAACCAAATTGCCATGGGAACATGCTCCAGACTGACAGAGAAGCAGGATACAGCTCCCCTTGTCCACACAGCAAAGGAATCTTCCAGTGCTGAGTCACCCCACCTCAATTTTACTTTATAGCAGTATCCACAATTTTGGAGTTGCTGGCATGCTTGAAGAAGTAAAACTAAGTTAAATTAGGAATACGTTAGTAACAAACCTTCCACCAAGACCCAAATAATTCCAGCTAGGATCATCAAGAGCCAGTTATAAAAAGACTTAATAACTATAACCAGTCAGAGCTTTGGGGCATTTATTCAAGTCAGTTCAAGCTCTGAGGAAAACAGGACTTGAGGGTCACTGCTGAGGAACTGGAATGTATTTAAAGTCCTGTGTTCAGAAAAGCCCTAAAGGCTTCTGGGTTTGCAACAGAGACAGAGAGCTTCAGCAGCTGATCTCAGATCAGGGCTGGAAGGAACTTTAGCAAGAACCTGACAGCCCGAAGATGCTCTGATAGCAGCACAGCTTCCCTGATTTGGAGCAGAAAACTTCTCAGACTGCCTGCTGGGAAGAATAAAAATCATACTGCCCAGTTTCCAGATTTAAAAGAGAAATACTCTGACTTCTTGAAGGAAAAATATTTGATTTTTTCTTCTGCATTTTTCCAGGCATTTTTTCAAAAACCAGTTTCTCTGTGGAAGTAGTTTCTGGAGGACAAAAGAAGAGTCAGTTTTTGTCTAACTCCAAGGGCACAGGGAAACTTGTATTTTCACCACTATTTCTAAGGAGGCAAAATTTTCCCACTGTTTAAGTCTCTTATTTAAGACAGAAGTTCTAAATTGGTTAAGTTTCTTAAAAAAATACCTTGCCTGGCAGGAGAGAGGCTTCCATGTTGAAATACTTACCCAGCATGGTGTAGAGGTTGCTGAGGATGCGAGCTGGCTGCACTCTGAGTGGATGGATATCGGCAATGCTCTGAACATTGATTCCACGGTCTTGCAAGAGATTCTTAATTTGATTAGATTCTGCCAAAACAGTTACTGCGTAATAGAAAACAAAAACATAAGTTAAAACCAATGTTCTACTCTTTTTAATTGTCTCTACTGTCACCACTCAACAAATGCATTTAGCTCATTAAAAAGGTACAAAGGTCTCACTTTTTCTTAATTTATGGATTCATGAAATCAAAAGGGATTGCAAAAGGGCATCTGACAGATTTTGATTCTCTGTTTCTCAGAATTTTTTACCATTCCTGTCCACTTTGGACCACAATGGTGGTCAGAAGGGTCCTCTGAGGTCTCTACTCAAACCACCTGCTCAAAGCAGGGTCAGACCTGCTGAGGTTAAAGCAGGTTCTCGGGGACTTAATCAGTGTCCTCTGATTTCTTTCAGTACCACTAGTTTGGAACACACAGTCTCTTTTATGAGAGAGTCCCCATAGAACAAAGGGAAACATGACTTGAAAATCTTTGTTATTTTAACACAGCACACTATAACAGTGCAGCCACATCACTGGGGAGCAGGTGTTGTCACTTGTATAGCAATAAATGTTTTGGAGGACAAAAAATGGCAGAGGTAAGGAGAAAAAAATGCCCTAATCAGAGGAATTTACAATTCAGGCCCAGAACCCACCTCTTGTCCCATTTGAGGTTTTGCCTCAATTAAGTGGCTTTTTGATTTGGGGCTAATCAATAATGCAGTCTTCTTCTTTGTATTGTGAATACTTGCTAAAGAATGCTAAAAATAAGCAAGCACTTCTATTTCTATTGGAAACTAAGCACTTCAGAATAATGAAATGCTACTCCCATGAGACACCAACAGGGGTAAACCAGCACCAGCCCAGGTCACAGGATCCTTGACAAAGGCTGCTCCTGATAAATGAGCTGGTTGCTCTTTCAGAGCAGTCCAGGCCCTGGAAAAGTCTTTAAAACCTGACCTGCCAGTGTTTGCTCTCTACTTAATTTTCTGGTTTTGGCTGTTCTTGCTCAAACTAAAGAGGCCATTCCCTGCAGCAGCCAAAAGCTGGTAAGTCTGGCTGTCTCACCTCTGTGTACAGGGATCCTCCTCACTCAGTGCTCTCCAGTTCCTCTGAAAAGGGGCTACAAGAAACCTGATTAACCTGATCCATCTCCTGTCAGTCCTGCTTCTTCCTTCTAGAAGCTGCCAAGATTTTCCTTTTCACTACAAGATTAAGTTTGCCACTCCCCAATTCCTGACAACTCTTAAAATTTTAACCATTTTTTTTTTAGAAGTGTCTTAAACATGATCTTCCCTCCTGGAAAAAGGCAGGTAGACAAGCAATCCCTTTCTCCTTCTCAATGTCATCAAAGCATCTATGTCCCATGCAAAAAAATCCACATTATTTTTAAACACATCATTCATCTCTCCTGTACACAGGGCATTTGCCAACACATGATTCAACTCACAGAGAATGTTCACAAGATTTCCTCACCTTGTACCACAACATCAGGTTTAAATCCAGTGGAAAATCTCCTGTTTAAGGGATCAATTTCACCTGCAGCAAGAAATCCCTAGAACAAATGCAAAAGAAAGAAAAAAGTAAGGGAACAAAGAGAATTTAAGCAAAAGACTTCTGGCGTGTAGAATAAATCCTAACCAATTCTCATATTTTTTCAGGACAGCAGGACTTAAAGCCTGGTTTATCTATCCTGTCCACTAAGTAGTACATTCAATAAAAACAGTGGCTGCAATATTTTTTGGAACAACAAGAAAATGGTTCTGACTGACACAATCTGCACATTCAGAATTCCTATTTCAGAGTTACAGCAACTGACATAATTTCACCAGGAAAGTGATTTTTTTCTGTAGCTCCACAGAGATATTTGTGCTTCTTTTAACCCCTGTAACTTTAATGTGTCTGACTGCTAGACACATCATACCATAGCACAAGGAATAGCCCAGTAAAGCTGAAATGGCACAAAATCCTGGCTCTGGAATAGCCAAGTCAGCCTGGGCATACTTCTCCATTCTAACCATATATCCAGACCATCTCACAACTTACTCAGCTTTATTAGAAACAGACAATTGCATAACTATATTAAAAAAAAAAAAAAAGGTCCTGAAAGCTCACAGTCAGCCTTTCATGGTTCATGTACACATTTCTACTGGAAAACACAGTCCCTCTAGCTGTCAATCAAACTGTACTTAAAGCCCAAGCCATCTCCAACATAATGAAATACAAGTTTATCTACCATGCAGGAAATAATTACCTCTGCTAACAGGCAGCTCAGGACATACAGTGATTGGCCCCAAAGGTGTGGCAACTTTCCCACTGCGACACGATCCACCGAATGAGGATTTTCATACTCCTCATCCACCTGAAAATAAATACATAAACAAGAAAAATTACCCTAGAGTTGCGAAGAGCAATCAATAACATGTAAATATTAGCAGACATACAGTCTAACATCAACCCTTTCTAGCCTGCCTTTACTACCAACATGGAGAGGTCTTGGTTTCACTTTTAAGGCTACACATTTTCTGGGACAAGAACTATACTTCCTTTTTGTACCTCTTACCACCCTTCAAAGCTGGAGGATGAATGGGGACTCTGCATGTTATTATAGCTTTGGTATTAGCTCTTCCAGTTTCTTCTCACTATGCCTTTGCTGCCTTCCCTCTGGGCTGCTCATAGGTAACTGAGTGTCTACTTTCCATGACGACACTAACTTCACTGATGTCTACCCAGCTTTCTGAAGCAAAGGTGCTTTCCAATATTAAGATTATTCTACCTTTCCTGCGTTAGTAAGGATGGTCAATAGAAAAATTAAGAGCAGAGTGACTAATTTAGAAAGACTGCCTTAGTTTTGCAGTATACAGATCTATTGAGGGCAGGGCAAAAACGCTCTCAGATTACATCTTTAGGCAGCCATTTCATATTTCTTTTATAGACAGACAAAATCTACCCTGTTTATGTGGCATGTTTGTCAGACCACTATCATCATATCAAAATTCACAAGAAGGCTCTGGACTCTTACACGCTTGTTCCCACTAGGAAGGCAATGCAGTTTCCACCTCAGATCTGCAAGCAAGGCATCAGCTGTCGGCTGAGAAACTCAGACCAACCCAGGAGGCTCCACACCCTTAGTGAGTGAGGGCTGAGAAGTCTGGAGTGGGAGAAGACGTTGGCAGGGAGGGATACAAAGGCAAATAGCACAGAAGAGCACATAAACTCATCTGATTTTTTTCTGTCACAATGGGAGAATGAGAGAAACAGTAACAGCAAAAGTGGGGGAAAAGAAATTATCCAAACGAACCAAACAAAAAGTCCAGCCCAAACCCTAATCCATTTGAAACCTATCTCCTATACATGCTCAATCATTAGACTAGACAGGTAGGACAGTTTATGCCTTATTTCTTCTTTGAGCTTCAGTATCAACACTTCTTAAATATGTCTTGCTTTAAGAATGTAAAATTTTAGACCTGCTGTAATATTTCCATAGACACTCAAATAAATTTACAAGTAAAAAGATGTGACTATTTGGAAGCTAAAGTTTACCTGCAGACGCACAGAGGCGTACTTAGCTTCCTAAGTGGCTAAATAAAGTGTCCGTCTTAGAACCAGCTTGCTAATAGGCTCACCGGGTCTGCAGGAAGCAGTTAAGTTCCTTATGGATAAAAAATTACTTTTTCAACCCACAACACCATGTAAGGTCTCTTACTTTTTAAAATAATCTGCAATAGTCTTTTTTTATTGTTGGTCTAGATTCATCAGACACAGGAAAACTATAAGACTGACATTCCTCTTGCTCTCTGTACTTTGCATACTGAAGTGGACACCGCACTTTCACAATACCTTTTCTGGAGGGACTGCATACAGTTCAGGCATTAGCACTAATCCATTCTTCTCTCTAATAAGTATTCCTTCCAGAGCCTCTCTGTACTCTTGCACCTGGAATTATTTTTAAGTGAGAGTGAGAATTCACATTACAGTCAGCAAAACTGAAACAATAAAGTACTTTCGAACAGTACTTTTCTGCTGAAAGTTCATATATTTAAAAAAGACAAAAAGGGGTAGAGGAATCATGACTTGCTGATGGAAGAACAGGGTTCAAATTATCAGAGACTGTTCCAGCATTTCAGTGTTATCAGAAACATGAACACTTATCTTCAATCTGTAACACATTGCTGCAGTACAAAACTTCCAATATATTCCTATTGAGAAGTCACTGGAACAGATCCTACATGGAATTTTCAAAGGATGACAGTGCAGTGACACGGACATCAGACTGCCAGTATGTCAGAGTGTAAGGTGTATAAATTCTTAGCTGTATGTCATGCACATTTGTCTGTAGCTTTCTGAATTCTGCTTTGCAGGATTGGGAAATCAGTTTCTGTTAACCAATTGGGTTAAAATTTTGTCACAAGGAAAGCTTAAAATAGATTTAAATGTTTAAAATTATCTAAGTTCACTGAACAGCAAATCCTCTTGTTCTTGTGTTATTAGACAACGTATCAGGAACAGGAATAGCAGACTGATAAGAACATGTAATACATTTACTTTTTACCAGATTCCTTAGTTTGTTCTATTTATTAACTACCCATTCCAAGTTTTTACTTAGAGGGAAACTTTTCAAGCACTACCAGCACTTGCCTCAGAAATCCTATTTTTGCTATTCCTGAGTACAGTGGATCTCTCAAAGCATGGGTTCACATACACTGACATTTTCAGTATCCTGTCCCTCTCCACTCTTTTTGAGTCCTCGGGGTGCTTATTTTTCTATCAAAACTAGACACTCACCTGAGTATCTCGGTGACTCATTCAGCTATGTTTAAACACTGGAAACTGGGAGCAATTGCCCTGACTATGTTCTAGAACAGTCCATCTGCACACCAAAAAAACAACTAGGTACATACTGTCCCAGATAATCCAACGAAGGTCTAGAGACTGCTTCATGAAGTGGTATTTTATTGGCCGGACTGAAGTTCCAGTAAACTTTTTGATTTTCCCCCTCATGAAATTATGCCATTTCTCTCTTCACCAGACTACTTTTACTGTGTTCAGGAAAACATTTTATTTGTCTAGCGTCAGTAAGAATTTCACTTCATTTGCAACATCTGATACAGAAAGAGAGCTTTTTGGTCTGAAATTCTCTGAATAGATTCTGATGTGACATTTCATTTTTTTAAGGAGGTTAGCAATCTCCTATCCCACTGCATACTAGGTAATTTTAAACCACTTATTTTTCACTTCTTTCAAGCTACCAATCGGCAGAAGTTCTGGTATGAATGCATTTAGTCCAGGCTACTCGCTGCTCTTTAACTCACAAACACTCCCCAGGTCCCACCATAACCTCTGGAGAGCTACAATCAATTTAGTTCCACTGACCACCGGATGTCTGGCACAGTAATGGCATGAAGTGACTTAGGGAATTAGTGAAAATGAAATTGTTCCACAGACACTACGAATCCTGTTCTCAGCAGCCAAGCCAGAGAGGACAAGGAAAAAGAAGCTTGTCTCATCCTGAAGTAATTGTGAAAGGGGCATCAAGGCTGCTGATAAGACAAAACCAGGCAAATTAAGACCATTCACCCCAGTTTTACCATCCCAGCTAACAGAGCCACTCAGCCTGGTAGGGGGAGGGCAACCAGGCCACAGGGTGCACAACTCTGCTGCCTCTACCATGTCATAAACTCCCCAGGAAGGTGAAATTGGCTGAACACTATTCCACTCTACTAATGAGGTATGCAAATGACACCCAAAACAAATACAGAACAAAGTTACAAAATACTGTCGGTAAATGGTTTTGCAATTTGAAAGCAGTTTCTTCTTTCCTCACCTGGATTTTGTCCTCATTAAATATTCCATCAATTAGGAAGTATGTCCAGAATACTGGCCATTCACATTCAATATTCTCAAAGAGCTTGAGCTCAGCAGGATCATAGTGCAGCCTGCTTGGATCCTAAAAAATTCAACCACACTTATTTAGTCACAGTGCTAAATTAGTCACTTATATTCCAATCATAATGGCAGCCTATTTTATAAAAATTAAAACACAGAAACGAATACACCCACCAGAAATAGTTTCCATGCAGTCTCTCAACTTTGTCACATTCACTCTCAAACTCATTTAATGGTTCTCTAGACAAATCGATCCTTCCTAATCTCAGGATCTAAGTGTCCCCCAAATGATTTTGGCTCTGCCTCAGTTCAGAGATGTTTTGGGATGTTTCAGACATCACTTCATCTCAGAGACACAAGTATATCTAAGGGTTAATTTCTTACAGAATTATGAATTAAGTTCTGTCTTTAGCAACTGTTTTTCAAACCCTTGGCCTCCCTCAAATACATGCCCTTTCCAGGGTAGATATCTGGATTACCTCCAAATCCACTAAGATGTCTTAGCGGTGATGGAGAACTTCACCCCTTCATGTAAATAAAACAAAATATATCTACAAAGAAGAAATAAAATTATTCCTATTTGCCTACTGAAAATATACATCAGAAATACACATCAGAAGTACCTCTCTGGGTGTCTTGTAACCATCTCGGAGAAAACGACAGCAGCCATAGCGGCCCTATAAAAACAGACAACATTATTGAAAATTTCATATACACTTCTTCCTCACAGACCAACATCAGCATAAAGATTGCTGAGTTTTAGGGGTCACTTTAGGGATCTTCCTCCATCTCTTCATACAGAGATGAACCAAGTCTGGCAACTCTTGTTTAATTAGGATTTTTGGTTTAGAAAGAGGTTCCGCTTCACTCTTTTGAAAACAAAAAGAAAGTAAATCCTTACCTGCAATTTGGATATGATTTCACTCTTGGTTACATTAACAAGGTTTACATCCTCCACTGCAAAAGCTGGGTAAGAAATAATAGAGAGAAGGCCAGCATCTATCTCCTTTGACGTGGATGCCCTCGGCAACATGGAGTACAGAATAGACTGAGCAAAACAAGAACAGGAGAGAGGGATGTAAAACAATTTGCCTACTTCAAAAAACTATGTCAAGTGCAAATGAGACTACACTATTTGCAAACTGACAGAATTCTGTGCAGTTATTTTTAACAGAGTCAGAATGAGAATGCTTTACACTATTCAGTTTCACATGATCTACTAGAAACAGGATGAGCAGCATAGCCTGAAGCCATCCTTGTTACCTTAAGTTCTTGGATTAGTTAATCAACACTTCATTTAAAAACAAAAGGGAGAGGGTGTAAGGTTTTCCTCTTGTAAACCAAAGAGCAGACTAATTTTCACCTGACAGTGCTCCACTTCATCAGGAAGAACATGAATCACTGATTTGTGTCCTCCATGAGCTCCAAAAAGATCTAGTTCATCAATTGCTTCCAAAGCAGCCTGCAAAGAAAACCAAACAACAACCCAAAATCAATAAATACCTTTTAAACCAAGTATAGCTCCTAGCACCTATGCTTAACTTTTGAAAGAAATTACATAACACCAAAGTTTGCTCCACAGACATTTTTTTCATCTTTAAAGGGAAGCTTGGCAATATTTTATAAAAAGTAACTATTTCTGTTTTTCAACTGGACACAGGATTGATGTGCTGGTGATCCTTCCTACAATTTAAAGGCAATGCAAAAAAATCAGGAGCTGGGTTTCCACTGAGAGATCATCTAAATAGTGAAGTACTTAGTAAAAAGTCCTTCTCCTGTCCTATATTCCAAAATAGCCTCCTCTATCAGTGTGGGGCCAAGACCAGCAGTCTCTCCCTCTTGCAGTGCACACAAGATCTAAAAAATCCTGCTGAAAGGCAAATATACCTTTGACCTTAATGATATTTGTCTTCTGTCTGTCCCTCAGACACCACGTAACAAGGCAGTTGTCAATTACACATTTACATTTATGGCCTTCTGAGCTTCATTTAGTATCTCTGTGACCTTGTGCTATAAGGGAACCAGAACACTTTCTTTTACGTATATTTTCACTTATTTTTCTCTCTTAACTTCTTGTAGAAAATTTCTTGAACTGATATTCTGATGTTTTTTAGAATTTACATCTGACTTAATCTTACCATGACAACATCACATACGATACTGAAGCTGGAGAATTAAGAAAGAGGGAAAGAAAACCAGAGGCCACTTTATGAGACTGCATCTTACTGAATCTGTCAGATTCATGGTTCAGTTAATCTGGTACCCTTCTTGCAATCCCTGGAACAACTGTGCTGAGGTCCTTCAATGAGAGGCATTATCTCAAAGATTTTACACTAAAAAATACCCATACCTAGACAAAAATTCTTATACAATCAGCTAACTATTGCAGTGGCCAAGAAGACCATACAAAGGAAGCCATCAGGTTTGTCAGAGCCCTTAAGCATAACACAGCAGCCACGAAGGAGTTGTCAGGAAGACATTCTCACTTTGGCCATCCCTACGGAGCTCGCATTCAGTTCAGGGATTCCTTGGTTTGTCTTATCACCACGTTCCCAAATTCCATAATCCTGCAACAATATCAAGAAAAAAATGGCATGATTATATACAAAAGCAATGCTTTCCCCCCTTGTCCCACAACAACTCCACACCCCTACATGAAATTAGTTTGTTATTTACCCTTCTCATGTTTGAAAAGTAGCACATAAAAATATACCCCAGCAGGATGAGGCATACAATCATGAATCGCTGCCTTCACAGAACATACAAAGCTATTTATCCTTCACCCTGTGTATGTTTCTCCCCATGTCCCTTCAACCTGGTTTGCTAACAACCTTCCCTTTTTAGAAAGGCCCACATGACTTTTAATTAGCTATCAGGAAATAATATTAGTTATCAATAAAATCCCCTGTTATTATGATAGAACAAGTATACCTCACCCACGCAGCAGTAAATCCTCCACAGCCCTCCCAACATCTCCAAAGATGCTGCTCACAAAGTAAAGTACTGACAGGTTCTGATATCTTCTCGTGGAAAAAACAAGTCCCTATTTTACTTCTCCAGCAATAAATAATTTTCCACCCACACTTGAGCAGTGTTCAGATGATTTACACATAAATAAATACTTACAGCAACTTTGTAGGCAGCTTCTATGTAAAAAACAAGATTCTGGATAAAGGTAACTTCATCAAGGGTGAAGATAATACGTAGGCCTGATCAAAAAGAAGAGAAGAGAATAATTATACTGTATCAGAATTGCAATAGCTACTCTTCAGTGAGTTCCATGCTTTGTTTATTTGTTACCAATCCCTGCCCACTGAGATCAAAGGAAAAACTCATACTGATTTCCAAAGGTCAGGCAGCAAGCCTCAAAACTTGCAACTCACAAATACTTCAAACTCCAGCAATACCCACTGTTTCAAAGACCAACCAAAAACCACCTCTGAGGGTGACACTCAGATCATGGGTCTAAAACAGAGACATCTGAGCCAGCTCTGGCTCTGCAGAGCAGTGCATACCAACTCCTGCAGCTCCCCAGCCCTCTGCCTGCTTCATGCTCTACTTAGGAACCTTCAGGATGAACAGGTGACTGCTCTGCAGGGCTCAATTGCAAGGGGCTCCACGGACAGAAAAACACGTAAGGAAACAAATCCTTATCTTCACAGGAGGAGTACGATTAAGAAGAACACAAGATAGAACAGCACCAGTAAGAGAAGAAACACTGATGGCCCAAGTGGCACCTGACTTGATGTTGCCACTCTCTGAAGAAACATGGCTGTCCAGGAGGATGCCCTATGAAATCTTTAAACATGAGACTTCTCTGACATGACTCTAAATGTCTCATGTATTTGATGCCTTGATTAAACATCAAGGGAACAGGCACTGTCAGTTACTATAAACATAAAATTCCAAGTAAGTCATATCTCTTTTCCAGAGAAACACTACTTGCTTCTGAGTAATAACTGTGCAAAGATCCTCGAAGCTAGTTACTACCTTTTTTTTTCTCCTTTTTAAATAAAAGCTGGAATAGAAAAGGTTGCAACAAAATGCAAAAATATCTTCTGCTTACCTGATGCAGTCATCTGTGCCAAGAAAAGCAGGTAAAGGGAAGTTGCATCCACTTGTAGATGCCCCCACTGGTCGTCCCCAACCACTGTGGCACAAGTTGCAGAGTTATACTTGGCATGGAGGCAGTCTTTGGTACTCTGAGTGCATTTGAACTTCTCTACCTTATCTACCTAAAAAACATCACAAATCTCAAATCTGAAACATTTTGGAAAAAAATTCTACAAGCTATTTCAAAAATAGCAACTTTTCTTAGGTGAGGAGAAAATTGAGGTCTTAGTTGTTGTTACCTCACTTCAGTGTGTTTTGATTGATCACAGGGCTTTAACACAACCCTGACTTTAGATGCCAGTTAACTCCACAGGAAAGAATAAGATTTAATTACCTTGTTGAGTTCAGATCTAAACTACAGACGTGCATATTGGTGAAAATCAGTTTGCAGAGGGAAAACTCTGATTTGCTCCAAGCACAATCTCAAAATGCTACTTGGACAAGAAGTGGAAGCAAGGTCAGAGTTTTGCTCAAGAGTTTTAAGAAGACTCCCCACACCATCATCTGCACACATACAAAATAAGTCACTCCACAGAAGACACAAGAACCACACACTTCAATGAAATGCTTCGTAAATAGATTTACTAATTCAACTCAATCCTATGGTATTACCTGTCTCATCATGCACTGCAAGAGTCCTCGCATCAGTTTCACAACATTCTGCAGGAACAAAACAGACCAGTGACAATTTCAGCCTCATCAGCTCTTAGAAACAACATTCAAAAGTGGCAAAGTTCACATCCCCTACTAATGTCCTGCCAAAGGTAAAAAAGAATGTGTATTTGCCCAAAATGTTTAGCATGCTTTTTTTTTTTTTAATACACTAATCAGATTTTACTCCTTCATCCCTATCTAGGAGAAGAAAACTTTTCCCAAAAGTCCTCTCTAAATAGTGGAACAACTTTGTAGTGCTTCTATCTAGCTAAAGGCGGTAACAGGAATGCCATGGCTTGTAAGAGTACTACTAATAATTTTTTGAGCGACAGATACGGGGACACTGGATGGTGACTTCAAGACACTGACATGATTACAAGACCTGCAGAGCTTCTTCCACTCTTTATACAGTACAACAAAAAGCAAGTGATTAGTCGAGAAAGGGACTAAGTGTGAATGTAGAGAAGAGCAAGATTGTGTAGTAAATAATCAACCCCATCTTTTCACTCCAAAAATACAGCCTCAAAATATGATCAGGTAAACTGAGTCAAGGTTACTCTGTCACCACAGATCTCCCTGGTTTGAGCAGGATATACCAGCAAAACTTTATCCAGTGGCTCCAAAACAACAGCAGGACACCAACAGTCCCTCCCTTCCCATTTAATCCACCTCTGTCCACACTCTCACTTCTGATACTCACATTCCCAGCTGCAGATTTTAGTATTTAACTGTGTGAGTTATGTCCCCTTCCAATTCTCCAACACAGATCTTATCAGTCTGGAGATCGTTACCTTCTCTGCTTTGATCCAACATGGCTACACACCACGTACAACCTCCATGCACATTCCGAAGACTGATACTTTAAATGGCTGCCTCTATTTACAGGGAAGAATGTTCTAACAGATAAATTGCTGCATGATCCAAGCAGCCTAGGCCTGATTTTCTGCTCCATAATACACTCCATGAGGGACCTCAAGGTTTAATCAGAGAGAGGCTTGTAAATCTGGGCACAAAATCTCTCAGAAGCCTAATTTTCAACAATCAGCCAACTGATGGAAGTTTGACTCCTACACATTTTTGTTTCGTTTGTAGTTAAATTCATATGTTAGCCTCTCTGCCATCCATTCTTCAAATCCTCTTTGTCAGAAGGTTGCCAGGGATACTACACACCACACACTGCATGGATGTTGCTGTCTTTGGAAGAAGACATGTACTCCTAACTGGGAAAACCCTGCCAGATCCCAGACATGGCAGCAGTGTGAACACACTCTCCAAAAACACTACACTAAGAAAACCCAAACAGTGGCACTGGTTCATGCTGAGCCTTGACGCACCTGCTCGAGCTCGTAGGCTTTGGCTTTATCCTCATCCCGGTCCGCATTCTTCCGATACGCCATTCCCAGCCCCCACACGGCCAGGATGCTGTAGATGTTGTCCCGTACCCAGGCATCCTTATGGTCTGTTCCAGCTGAAAGCAGCCCTGTCACTGGGTTCTAAGCATGGCAGAAGGAATAAAGAACAAACATTACCACCTCCAGTCCCATCTGCTAAGAGGCATCACTTCTTTCTGTGTTGAAGGGTAACAAGCTAAAGATGATTTCACACTATAAGTGCACACTGCGGCTGCTCAGAATTTCGCATCAGAAGTGAGATCCCATCCTTCTTTCCCAAACTCACACAAGTGAAATGCAAAATTTATTTGAACACTTCAGGTTGTAAGGTTTACAGCATCCAGCTGGACATCTTCATCCACGCAGGACTAGCAGCTAAGTCACTGAATGAAATTCAGAATACAACAAGGAAATGGAAATTTAAATTTTACATTTTTATGAGTTAACGCTAGGAATTGAGTTGGGGATGTATGCTTCTCAATGCAACTGGTCTGTGGCATAATCTTGAGAAAATAAAAAACCACTACTGATCTTCTAGGAGATTAGAAAAGTATTTCTATATATCTGCCCACCAGGTTTATGACAGCTAAATGAATGCAAATCCTTTTTTATATCCTCCTTTGGAAAATGTACAGGAAAAAAAATCTGAAGGTGTTGAAAAGTAGCATTGTCTAAAAAGCAGTATACTGAGTACTCTCCTGCACCCCAAATACTCCACTAAATTTTTCATTGCATCATTAATTCCTATCACTTCACTATCCTTAATTTTTTTAGACTGTCTTTCTTGGCTGTACATTCTTGACTAACAAAAAAATGAGACAAAGATGCAAAAGGTCAATAGAATTTTCAGTCAAATCAAGACTTGACAGAAAATTTCAGTGAATGAAGACCAGTTGGTGGGGCTGCTGTGACAAGGGGCAAAGATTACAACAGTAAAGAGTACTTTTACAAAAGTAAAATTTAAAAGGCTACATCCACCAATTTTTCACTTCTCCCACACACTGGTTCACTCATTATTTTCAAGAGAGCTGATTTGAGGGGGAGGGGCTTTAGTTACAACTTTCTGGGCTTTGCATGTGACCACTGAGCACCACAGGGGTGACAGCCTGACAGACACGACCTGGCACAGTCAGCCCTATTGTTACGGTTTAATACAGCTACGCTCAGTGCCTCACTCTGAGTAGAAATGAAGTTCTGCTGCAACAGTCCCACCTCAGCAAGGTCTTCACAAACCACCTAACAGCTGAAGAACCCCCTACTCACCTGTTTGATGGGGAAAGTAGCATATATGAATGCAAACCACTTAAAAAACTTCTTTTTGATCTTGAAAAGTCAAATAAGAAGTAACAGAAGACCCAATTTAGCACTGTGCCCACATGACTAAACACAGGGTCTCAAAAGGCAGACTGTGTACTCCCAATGTTTGTAGAGGACACTTTGTTTTCCTCCCTCCTATGCAGGACAACAAATGTCTACTCACCTGCAGCCCTGGCTTGATAGAGATCACTCTGCTATCTGAGAAATGATCATTTTGGTTTATTTTTCCCTACTGTTCCTGCTGGGCTGTCTGCCAGTTGAAAAATAAAAATGTCTCTGGGTACCAAAATGGAAATCCCAGAGAAATGGCCCATACAAGACTTTAAAAGCCTATTCAGCTCCCAGGGAGGGACTTGTCTACCTCAAGAGGTTGTATTAAACACATCCAAGGGCAGCCATCACCATTTCACCACCTTTGATTCCTCTACAAGCTGGTCCCAGCTTTTGGGGTGCACTGGGGCTGGCTCTCATGGACTGACAACACAATGTCTTTCCTCATGCACAATCAGAATGTTAGCAGACCAACATAATATACTAATTAACATTGTAAGTGGTTTTGTTTCAGCTTTTTTAGAAGTGTTTACTCTTAAAAACTATAATTACTTTCTTCTGTTACCTGCTGACACCATACAAAAACTACAACCTTTACAAGGTGGTAAAGAACCCATGGAAACATTGAGTGCACTTAATCCCACTGATGTCAAAGGGATTTCAGCTTAACTAGTACTTCAAGTATTACATCTATGCAGTGATGGCTAATTAGACTAGCAGGTCTCATCCTGCAAATCACACTGCACATAAGGTTCACAGAGCAAAGAATTTTATCAGCACCATGGGTGGCCAGCTGAGAGCACTGCAACAGAAAGCTGATTGCTGGACTAAGACTTTAAACTGTTGTATCATGCTCAATCCTATTTTTAAATCTATCCATCAATCTGAAGACAAAAAGTCCCCCCCCGCCCCCAAGAACCCAAACCACAAAACACACCAATTCCTACAGGGCAGCAGGTACTAAAAAGAAGTTCAGCAGTACAGACACAAAACCAGTGGGGTTCTAATCAGAGCAGCAAAGCCCACATGTAATATCTTCCTGACAGGTGCAAATTAAACAGATTGTCTCACTGATTTGTCGAGTGAAAACTGAGGTAAGCTCTAGCAAAGCTTACAGATTTGTTTGGGAAACAGCATGTAACATGATGTGAGTCTTGGGGATGGTCCCCTTCAGGGCTACGAGTTGGACTTGATGATCCTTCTGAGTCCCTTTCAACTCAGCATATTCTGTGATTCTGTAATACAGTTGGGGTTACTCATAAATGCATGAGCTTTCCTTATCGGGTCCATATGCTTTTCACTTATAATACTGTAACAATACTTAAAATTAAGTAGATGTTAAGTTTAGTATTTCCTAATCTAAAGATTCACATTTTTTTTTCTTATCTCATTCAATTTAATAGGTGTAATAAGCAGCTGAGAACATCCTTCTGGTGGTGCTTTTCAATTTCTGCTCTGCTTCAGCACCAAAGCATCCCTCTGACCCCTGTCCCTGGGGGTACATGCAACAGATGGCAGGCCCCCCACAGACAGGAGCCAATAGTCTGGTCTTCTCCTCCTCTTACAGCCTTTAACAGGATCATAACTATCACTGTGCATGCTGCAGGGACTGACCAGCACAACGCAACATCTGCAAAACAGGAAAAAGTTTGCTACTGACCTGATCCTGCAAGGTGCCACCCAAAGAAAACTGCCAACCCCAGAGCAGTTGAACCTGTCCTTTGAACACATCTGCCTGATATCACAGATATCCTGCTTTAAAAAATGTCTCTAAATTCACACTGATTTAGAGTGATTGGAATGAGCACAAGATCAATTGCTGCTACTGAGAAACCTGTCTTCTGGTGAATTAAACACCTGATCAAGCCCAATGTTCTGCGCACACTCCGTGTTGCCCTTGCTGCACCTCACGGAGGTGAGCGTGTCACTGCCCTCCCTCAGAGCACAGCAGCCGACGTGCCAAGGCACCTGTGAGGTGCAGGGTCACTGTCACACATCATCCCCCTGCTGAGCAGTGGCACCTCAGAAGTGTTTTAAACACTTTCTAGTTCTGCCAGGCTCCTCCTGGGCAAACCCATGGCTAAAACTCACCTCCCCGGCTCTTTCCTGAGAGGCACTAAGGAGGCATCAGTAGCCACGAAGCAGCAGTGCAGCCACAGACTATTCTGCTCCCAAGAAAGACACAGTTGCATGTGGCCCAAAGACAAGCATTCTAACTTGCCCAAGTAAGCACTGCCTCTCTTCACCTGGCTGAACACAACATTTTCAATCCATTGCACTGAAAAAAACCAGAAAGAGTATAAATATAGAAAAAAAAATCTAGAAATGTGCCTGGAGCACCTCTCTGGGTCCTCTTGAGATACCAGTGATCCTCTGCCTTGCTGCTAGCCTGCGACTAGCTTTCCACACAAAGAAGAAAACTTACTTATCTCCTTTCCCCACCTCTGAATTCTCCCAGACATTGAGCCCTTAGTGGAAAAGGCAATACAGAGTCATGAACACATGAATACATCCTAGAACTGTAAACAGCAATTACAAAATTCTGGGGCGCCAATATGAACTCCTGTATTACCATTTACTTACCCTTTTTACTATTGTTAAATACTAATATTATAAAGGCATTGCTTTCATAGGGCATGTTTGAGCTCTGAATCTCTGCTGCTCCAGATCTGCCCTAATGGAAGCTGTTATCAGCATCCTCATCTTATAAACAAGGAAATCAAGGCAGGCACTGGAAGCCAAAGTGACTTGCCCAAGGTCATCCTGCTGACAAAAGGCAGAGATGGGAACATAACTCAAAGCATCTCTTGCACCCCAGCACAGCAAGACCAAAAAATTATCTTTTCACAGTACATATACCAATTCCTGCATTTGTTTCTACTGTTTATAATAATTAGTACACAAACATCAATTCACAGGTGTTCGGACCCTTTGCTCAAAACAACTACCAGTGACAAAAATCTTACTGACCAAAGTGCATTTGGGTCCCAACCTCTTCTTTCACTGCTTTCCAGTTTCTTGCAGTTCTCATCAACGAAGCATATTTGGTAACCGATCTGTGTGAAAAACCCTGCTGCTCATCTTTATGTACTGGACTGTTTAACTATAGCACGACACTGCTGAACACTCTCTGAGCCCTCATTTCCCACCTGGGTGAAGCGAGCACACTAAGCAGAGAGGACTGTGCTGACCAAAAAACACAGGCTAGCTTTCCCCAACCACCCCCGCTATCTTCGTTCTTTCAGTGCCCGGCAGTGCAGGCAGCCCCGCCTGACGCTCCAGAGTCTCAGCAGTGCGGACAGCGGGAGAATAGCCTGGAATCTCTGGGACGTGTCCCGCCGCACACACGTGCCGCGAGGAGCACACAGGGATCCGCACCGCGCTGTGCTGACAGGCACGGCACAAAGTCCTGCTCGGAGCTCTTATGTCACCGGGGCGTACTGCTGCTGTTACCATGTGTGCCTATATACATTTATACATACGCACATATATATAGTGTGCACAACGGGTGGGTGTGTATCTCACGGCCACGAACACATTACATACACAGTATCATTATTATTTACAAGCTCAGACTGGCTGTGTTTTCCACATGCTTTCCAAGCTGCGCTTATACAAGCACCCCCGGGATCCGCACCGCCTCAGCCTTCCCCCGCGCTGCCCTGCAGGCGGGGCCGGGAGATGCGGACAGGAAGCCGTGCGCCGGTCGGAGGAGGGATGTTCGTGTCCCTCCTGCAGCCGCCGGCCCCGGCAGCCGTCCCACGCCCCGGCACGGCCCCGGCCCAGCCCCGGCACGGCCCCACCGCGCCCAGCGCCCCCAGCCCCGAGCCCCGAGCCCCGAGCAGGCGTCCCGGGGCGGCGGCTGCTCCTCACCTGGTGGCAGAGGATGGTCCGCTGGACCAGGCGGGCGTAGCCGTCCAGGCGCACCCCTGAGTTGCTGCGGCTCCTCATGGCCCCACGGCCGGCCCGGCTACCCGGCCCGACCACGCTCCGGGCAGCCGTACCCGGAGATGGCGGCGGCCTCTCCCCGCCCTCACGGCGGAGCGGGGCGGGGCGGGACGGAGCGGGGCGGGGCAGGCAGCGGCCTCCGCCCTCAGGCACCGCGGGGACAGCGGTGCACAAGGACCGAGCAGAGGAGCGGCCGCCTGGCGTGACAAACGCCCGGCTGCATTTGTAAAAAAATAGTGTCGATTTTATACAACCTCTTCGTCAGTTCCTAAAATAAAGCTGAGAAGGCCAGAATACTTGTTGGAACCTTTTCCTTCCTCCAGCCATAACAAACACCACTGCTTTGAGATCTGATCGAATGAACGAAAAAAATAAAGCATCAAGACTTTATCATGTTTTTACACTCCTTGGCTTTCGCACTTAGCAAAGAAACAAGACTGAGAGATTTCCAAGGGAAATGAACCTGCTATTCCCACAGGCACTTCCCAGCGGCACCGAGCAAGGCAGGCTTCTGACTCGATCTGTCCTTGCCTGACTGCAGGCTGCAGTTCCCCAAAAGGAGCGAGCAAGAATAAAGGATGACGGGCAAAGAGAACCCAGATCTAGAAATTTACAAACACTTAAAAAAACCCACAAACCAACAAACGTGTTATATACAGTTGCAAACCCTTCACATTCTCTCTGTGCTCCTGGCAACAGGAAGAAAACCAGTGTTAATTATGGGTGGGTGCTGAAGCACGGAGCAGACATTGCAGAGTAACTGAAGGGGCGGGATTCCCTCAAAATTCGGAAAGAATTTTTTTCCGTTGTCCTTTTTTTTCTTATGTGAAATTGTAGCATTAACAAGAGTGTTGTAACTTTTCCTTGCTGTGCTTCCTTCGTTGACAGCTGCGGTTCAGAAAGCAGAGTTCAGAGACATGCTCGTTCCTTTGGTGGCCGCCGGACATCTCTGTAGGTTCTGCACATCAGTAAGGAGGACGGAGCTCGGAGGTTCATCATCTCCATCTGCCAGAGCCGTGCGGTGAAATCTGGGCCGTGCCAAAACATGGACCAGCTCACTCTTCTCCTGAACTCCGCACCAGCTTCCCCTTGCAGGCCACTGCACTTAGGGACCAGGTTTGCTGAGCAGCGTGGTGCCAGCTGTACACGGCAGGTTGCTGTTTATTTTTGACTAAGCTTAAAACCTCCTTACAGATCCCTGAGTTAGCTTTGCGGCCACAAACTAATGCAGAGGATTTTACTTTGTGCTCTCGGCAGGTGTTGCAGCTTTCCCTGAGCTCTGGGTACCCTGGCTAAACAATGTCCGAGAAACCAAGTACTCAGAGGATACTGTAACACCCAACTTAAAAACACATTTTCAGCTATTTTGAGGATGATAATTACTGAGCTAAAATATTATGCTTGTGTAAATGCAAATTTGTACTACAATATGTGCGTGCTATTAAGTGGCAAAGTCAGAAATTCCCCACCCCTAGGAATATATGAAATAAAAATTATTTCAAGAATTGTAACATATTTTAGTGTGAAAACAAAAAAAAACCCCAACAAAACCAAAACAAACAAACAAAACCCACCAAAACCCCAAACAAACAAAACCCAACAGCAACAAAAACAAACAAAAACCAAACAAACAGAAAACCAACAAAAAACTCCACAACAACAACAACAAAAAAACCAAACAAAAAAAACCCAACCCCCCCCCAAAAAAAACCAACCAAACCAAAAGCAAGACTCTGAGCAGGTCAGTGACAGTGGAATATGTGTATTCACAGGGAGTTTAATTACTGAAGCCAAACTCAGGTATGTACTTTTGCTTATAGCATTCTTGTAGGAGAGCTTCAGCAGACTTGAGGGCAGGCATTGACTGGACAGATTTATGTCAGGGTTTTCTCTGCTAATATTCAGATCTGCTAGAACCATGAAAGGTAAAATATGTAGCAGACAATAAATGCAAAAGCTGGGTCAGCTTTTTCTCCAAGAGGTTATGTAGTGTAGATCCTGAAATCTGAAGAATCATAACACAACCCAGTATCAATGACACATTTATCTAAAAGATGAAGTTTATTAATTTTGTGTTGTACTTGCTGCAAATTTATTACTTTTTTTACAGTTGAAAATATAAATATAAGAACATTAAATAAATTTACAAGAAACACTGCAAAGGCAATTAGACAAATAGTTAAAGCATTCACAGAAATGTATTCCAGCTACTAGCATTCCAGAATGGGCTTTTACCAACATGCAGCTAAAACCCTGTGGATAAACCCAATAAAAACTTTAAATTCTCACCTTAAAAGCACAGTCAGAGTCATCTTGGACATAAGTGACTGAAAGAACTGAAAGAACCCATGTGTTGCCCACGGAACCACAACATGGTTTGAGTACTGAAGAGGTTCAAATGCTAACTGCAGCAGAGCCCCAGATAAGAGGCACATAACTCATGCTTTTTGTTGAGGAGAGTGTTTTCAGGGCACCCCACTGAGCCCTCTCCACCGGGAAAGCAAAGCCCTTGCTCCGTTCAGCATGCACCTGCTTCATGCAGCCCCCTTTGCAGGGCCTGGTACTCTGCCACCAATTTGTCCTAGTTTGCTCTGGGAGCATCCAACCTTTGCCCAAGAATGCAAATTGAAAAAGCAGTGGCCACAGCTGCACATGTGTGTAAGGAAGAAGAGGTAAAACCAGGGCTTAGGCCAATTCCTGCTCAGGAGGAATCTTCAGAAAGTTGTATGGACTTTCAAATGTTTTACATGAAGAGCCAAAATCTGTTTTTTTCAGGTAAATATCACAAGGGGAATGAAATTTTGGTTCAGCAATTACTGAGCTATTTGGTTTGCCAACCAAGAGCCAAAGCACAAGCAGAAATACTTATTAGAATAGCTCAAGAGCTGCCCCTTAAAAAACAGTCATGCAATGAAACAATTTCTCAGCTACTAAGTATAGCAGCTGTCA
Organism: Picathartes gymnocephalus; assembly: GCA_013390045.1. Taxonomy (NCBI): domain Eukaryota; kingdom Metazoa; phylum Chordata; class Aves; order Passeriformes; family Picathartidae; genus Picathartes; species Picathartes gymnocephalus. The sequence continues at coordinate 26,177 of WEKY01003886.1, read as the reverse complement.
TTTATTATTTCTATTTTTTCTTCAACTCCCCCCCTCTCCCCCAATGTCTCTACTTTCATCATTGCAAATGAGAAATGGCAGTGTGTTTAATCTCACCACTCAATATAAATACTGACCCTGGTGAAATCAATGGCAAAAACTGATGAGTTTACTCAAGCCACCAACACAACTTAGTTGTACTTAATAACCTACTGACTAATTTATTTAGCACTCCATTCATGGCACTTGAATTATACCCAATTTCTATCCCTCTATGGTGTACTAAAAGGTAGCTAAAGGTTCAAGACCGATTGTGTTTGTTGTTTACAGTTCTGCATCTAGTGAATATATTCAAACCACTGTAAGTGATCCACTTACTGGACAAATTAACTTTTGTATCATTCTATATTAAAGTTAATTAAATAAAGAAAAATGCAAACTTACAACAAAAGTTACAAACAAAATGCCAATTATTTTTCTATACATAGGTATATTTAAATTTATATTACAAGAAATAAATATATAAGTATCATTGAGATGCTTAAAGGTTGATATTCTTCTGCTTATGTACAACACTGCAGAGCTTGCTACTAAAACGTACAAAAAGTTGAAGACAGTGTAGCTAACATTATTAAAGTTAACATTGTTGGTATGCTCAAGTTGTGACTTTCTACATTTACACAATACTACTAAGCATTATATCCAGATAAACTTAATTTTAGTGAAAAAAATCTAAATAAAACTTTTGTTTAAATGTAAAAAAACTCTCAAAAAACCCCACTCTGATGAAGAATCAAAATGGAAGTGTGCCAGCTGTAATCTGACACCTAAGACCTTGTCAAAATAGTAGGTTCCTTTTTCTTTTTTTTTTAAATAATTGTCCTTGTCAAACCATTGCATGGCTGCCTTGAAGTTCCAGTACCATATATTAAATAAAACCAGTTCTTGGTCTGCTCACATTATGTAAAACTGCTAAAGTAAAACTACTTCACACTGTAAAACAATGTGCTGTTTAGAAGGAAATCACATTTTCTCCATAGAACTTAGGCTTCCTCTCTTCAAAGTCCTTCTGAGCGAGATCTGGCTTTCTTGGCTGCCAGTATCATCCTTGTCTTGAAATACAAGTTGTTTGCCTGAAAAGTCATGGAGACACACATCACCATTCTGTACACTGAAACAAACACCATTCTTCTCACTGGAAAGATGGCCTGTTGAAACAAAAAAGTGCATCCCATATCAGAAAGGTTCAGAATCAAGCCTCCTTTTTTAGTCACTTTAGGGAGTCCATACACTCTCATTTTATCCCTGCAACAATTTAAAGATTTAAAGATGTGGATTTTTTTGGTAAATATTTTGTATACATTTCTTTTCCTGTGTGAAATCCTGTTATTTGTGAGATGTTAATATATTTATGCACAAGGATTCCATATTTTAAGCAATGAAGGTCACAATTATCAAAATGCAGACTTGACTTAGAATAAGTATCACTAGATAAGATGCAAAATACTCCTCATTTTAATGTTTTGTTTTATCGAATTAAGTTTTAAAGGTATCTCAGGCATGCCACGCATCTGAAAGAAGAAAGTGTTTGAGAATACAAGGAATTTTTTTTGCCTTTGAAAGGAATTCAACTTACAGCATTTATTTCTGAAGGACAATCAGAATATGGCCTAGGTCTGATCATGGGTCAAAACCATATTTAGACTGCAGAGAATTTTACACATTTAGGTGAATGGACAATGAACACATCTAATACCACTGCTGTCTGAAGCCTTTTAATGAAATGCTCCAGAAATGTTTAGTTCACTGGATAGATCTCCTGTCTCTATGTATCACATTCGAGGTATTTTTAATGAAAATTTGGATTTTTTTTTTTTTTAAATTCTAAGTATTTGTGCAAATGCTTCAGTTTGGATTTTTTTAAATTCAGTTATTAATTTAAGCAGCCATCAAGCACTTAAACAGGCACAAATGTAGACAGGGTAAGACAAGCAGAAGAGCTTTGTTTGTCAATTCAAATAAGAAAAAGGCTGAAATTACAGAAAACAACCATACTTGCCGACACTCTGATTGTTGTCTAACCCCCTGCCTGACTATAACTGCTTTATCTTAGGAGTGTTCAAAATAGCTGTGCCCTAATGTTAGGGCAAAAGCTGAGAAGAAGATAATGCTTTTCTGTGAACAAATTCAGAAAGGTGGTTTGTGTTCCTCAGTGAGGCAATCTGCAAGTTCAGCCATGTGATACCTAATGATAGTTTCCCAAACATGCAAATCTGCAAGAGAAAAACTGAAAATAAGGAAATATTAAAACTCCATGAAAAGATGAAATCCAGTAGGAAAACAAAGTCACAGGCTATACAGACATCCCAAACTTACCACAGTAAGTCATTCAGTCTTGAATCTGGAATAGCATTTCAGTGGAAGCAGTGAGGCTAAAACCATAAAGTGTTTAGAGCTCAGTATATTTATGACATAGGTCTTCATTTCTAGAGTGTTATTGGTTTTGGAGGTCACTTTTTAAAATGAAGCGTTGCAATGTTATTTTCAAATTCTAGCTTTGAGAGGAGAGCAATCGGGTGCAGCAAATTAGAAGGTCCCATGTTCCTATCTAGCAGCAGTCTAATATCTTTTGGAGGCATTAGCCCAGCTCTTCTGACATACAACTGCCCCATGTTTGGAAGATTAGGTGTAAGGAATTGCCTCCAAGAGCTTTGCTGGAAGCTATTCAAGCATGGGTTTAGCCTCTTCTCATGGAAGTCCTAAAGACCCAGAAGAATTATTTAGTCCAGCTATACAGGCAAGGTATCATACAACCCTCTTGATATGAATGGAGGATGTGGTACGAGGTTCACAGCATTCAAAATACACAATAAAATAGAAAATGAGGTGGATCACCAGATATATCCATCTTTGTGAGTGCACAGGAACAAGGTTCTATCAAAATTCTTTCATCTGCTTTTGTCTGAGAAGCTTTTGGCACAGGACACACAAACCCTCACACCAGAAAGGTCTGATTATGTGAATAAAGCAGGACAGAATTGGAGCACATCCAACAGAATTGGCATCACTCAGTGGTTTAGATCATCAATTTAGCATCTCATTCTAAAATATTCAAAAGAACAAAACATTTTCCAGAAAGCCACAACAGGGTCATTCACTCGGTTGCTACAACAAACTAGTTCAATAGAACATTCTGCTATCTTTCTTTAGGTTGAGAAAAGCAGTCAGAATGCTTTTGATGCTATGTATAAGCATGTCAGATGTTGCAGGGAGAGATGGCTTCTTTCATCTGAGCAATTAACATAGCAGGGAAAAAAGGACCCTACAAGACAAGCAGACTTTTGCACCTGAAAATTTCTCATTGGAAGGAAGTACTTCTACCTAAAAATATTGCTTTACTTTGTATTTAAAGATAGGGAGTGTTATTGGATTCTGGTTCTCAATTGACCTGTTAGATAAAAAGTATGTTAATTATTGCATTATGTGGTGTCCAAACAGGGAGATTTTACAAAGGAAGGTAAAAAAATCCCCTCAATTTGGAAAGCTGTTCAGGGCATGTCCAAATGCCATCTCCTGAAGTGTTGTGATTTCTCTGCAATATGCAGTTAGTACACTCAAAGGAACAGTAACCTCTTACCCACACATGAATTCCATAGCTTTTACTCTGTACATCTGAGAGGTATCTGCTGATATAATGCTGTTGATTATGTGCTGTCTTCTGACAGCACATGCCAATAAATTAGGACAACATAGCCTCTCCAAGCATGTTCAACAACTTAATAAGAAACATTCTAGTTGGTGACATGAATTCTTAACCTCCACTCTTGGTCGTTTGGGAAAAATACCTTAGGCACACAGAGAGTAATGTCCTCTTAGTTTTGCTTGACTTACAGTTTTATACATTACAGATTTGTAAGTTATTTTCTGTTTGAAAAATGGATTGTCTTTAGTGAAAGCTCAAATCAGCAGCATGACATGTGCCCTGCAAGAGTATGAAGAACTAGATTATGTTCACTGGAAAAAGATCAGTTTTTAATAAGTACATTCAGTGGTGATTCATATCTAGTTTTCTAAGCAGACAAATAAGTCACAGCAAATTGCAAGTGAAATTGAGTGCAGTGCTACTTACACCTGCATTTCAACTTCTCAGGAACAGAGCAAAGGGCAGCAATGCAGAGGACAGTACTATGTTAGAACAGGAAGGATGGAGAATTTTACTTCTGAAGAAACACTATTTTGCATTATACTTACCATTTCCATTTGCATGGACTAAATAATCACTATTCATTAGCAGTGTTGTAGAGTTAGTGGAGTTACTGTTTGATTGTAAGGAATTGGAAGAACTGCATACTCCTTGATTTACAGTCTGCTTCTTTAAACCATTTGTAGCAGTTCTACTCCAGTCTACAACAGAAAATAACACAACTCATACAAGCACTATATAAAAATATAGTTGTTAATGCAATTGAATTGATATAAAACCAAGGCTTTACACACTTCTTGCAGTATTATAGACAGAATTATATTCTCCTAAGAATTTAAAGACTCTTAATGTTTAAAATTATTTAGATCTAGTTCCTTTTCTCTTGTTCCTTTTTAAAATACAAGCAGTGTACTGTCATTTGTAGACCAGATCAGAAAAATAACTGAAGAGCAGTTGATCCTCCAAGTGTAAATGTATAGAAAGTAAATGGCTTTACAAGGGGACAACTGCTGAGTAACAAAGTAACAAAAAGTAATTAATGTCTTTTTTGGTTTAAACCATGCTTTGCTTTGTTTTTGTGGAAGTCACTGGTAAAACTACAGCTGACCCAGAAGTCGGAACAAATCTTACCGTTTCTAACAGACCAAAAGTCTTCTGCAAAGATATGCCTTTACCCTGCAGTGGAAGAGGTCAACTCTTAGCAGTTAACAGCTTAAGGCAACAGCATGTAAACATGCAAGAACTGCATCAGATATTACCTTTAAAGAGTATAATTTTGGAGGTTTATTTTATCTTGAATAATAAATCAGAACTGCAACTGCAGCCATGTGATTAATTGCTTTTTTTTAAATTTGTAATTATTATAAAATACCAGGAACTTAAGACTGAATATAAGCATTCAGAAGTTAAAAAAAGAATTAATACTTACCAGAGTTTTCAGCCAGCCTGAATTTCCCACAACAAAGATATCTTCTCCACTGTTTACGGACATTCTCCTTTGTTACACAATAGAAGATGAAAATGAAGAACCCTGCAAAGTATTAATGTAAAAGACTGTTGCAAAATTCACTTTTGCTACTTCTTAATGAACAATGTTTTGTTTTCTTTAATTTCTTTTCAATTTCTAATAACAAGTAATGACACCTTTCTTTGCTGGAAAGGTTTACAACTTTGAACACTGCAGAGCACTTCTCTTTACACAGATAAGAGGGATCATACACATAAAAAACAACAAACACAACCAAATGCATGAAGTGCATAGCTTCCTTCTATCAGATAAAAAGGGAAAAATTCTGTTGATCTTGAAATTTACTTAATGCTTTTGGAAAAGAATTCAAAGCAATGTCAAAGAGAGGGTGAGACACCACACTGTCAGACTATGAAGCTCTTTTAGCACATGGTGTGACACTGTTATATCTTTTATTAGCAGCTAATCTGTTACCACCAATGCTACAAAATTTTGAGCATTCATACAAAGAAAATAAGTCATATCTAAAATAATAATAAGTGGTACCCCTTTTACCACAATTTCAAATATTTTCTAGAAGGGATGGTGCTCATCCCATCTCTTACCAGTGCCCCATTACAGTCTCTTTGTCTACTTCTCATTCACTACTAATTGACACAAGGTGGCATCTAACTTTCCCTGCTTAAAAGCTCATCACAATCGCCTCCCTTTAAAGAAAAGTGGCACTCAGTCTTTACACAGTTTCCAATCTGCAATGGGAAACAGTTGTCTCAGGTTTAGAATAAATAGTAAATAATAGTAAATCAACACAGCAAGTAGGGGAGAGGTGTATGCACCGAACAGCAATTTTAATTGCTTTAGTCTCTCTGGGAAATCATCTGGCCAGTCATCTAAGTGCCATTTAAGCAGAAGTTTGGATCCAAACTTCAGAAGGGCAATTCAGGTATATTTAGGACACTGTGGACAGCTACAATACCTCCTGTTTATAGAAAAGTCTTTGCAGCAACTCTGCTTTCAGATATTTCCAGTAGCACCCTGGCCTTTGCAAAACTTTATGTCTTTATACCTACTTCCCATATGTTCTTAAGTACTATATAGGCCATGCTTAAAAGTTGGGTCACTCCCTTTTAGATGTTGCAGCCTTGCTTGTCTCAACGACCCTTTGCTGAATGTCAAACCTTCCCCAGAAGCCTTAGGGGAACTGGAGAAATGATACCGTTTTCACTCCATTAATTGCATTATAACGTGAACACTCAGAGTAACTGTGTATTCAAAATTCATCTGTCTGTGAGTGAAACAGTCACTTCCAGGGATATCTGGTTTGCATACACTTTTTAAATGATAATATTTATAAATATACCATACCTATATAAATAGTATCTAGTTTTTCTGTACCTTATCATAAGAAAACTGCAATTTAAGATTACAGTAAAACAGTATCATCTCTAATATAATGAACATGTTACAGCACATACTAGAGTTAAAATTTTTATTGCTGAATCAAAAAAATGACATTTGGTTTGTTATATTATACACAGGGGGCTGTTACATGAAGGATAAACTTACCTTGCAAAGTGTTGAAAATGGTAAAGAGGTAAGTAAATACCTCATTTACTGTGAAGAAAGCAAACCCCCAAGTAATTCCCAACAAGAATGTGAGGCCAGCAACACTCCTAAGGTCTTGGATACTGGTTTTCCTTTGAGCACCAAGTTGTTTCTTCTTCTTGATACGACAGAGCTGGATCAGCACAACAATGAACATGCTGACATTGATCAGGAATATCAGGCAAAAGTATCCCACAGCAGTAATATAGAAGACAATTCTATTTTTGATCCAGCAGCTAGAACAAAAGAAGAGTCTGTCAACCATTATCAGAAACAGAAATTAAGTGAAATAAACATGAGAAAAACTTGTAGTTTGTTGCACATGCAAACCATTTTTGCCTTTTTAGGAAAAAAAGTGGGTTTTTTCGCTAAAGGATATGAGCCTTCTTATAAGCAATAACCCTAAAACACATGAGATACTGTAGAGCTATACTATTTACAAACACTATAATTGCTTCCTTCCCTTCCCCACCTTTTTAGAAAACCAGTTTGTAGGACTTTCCTCCAGCCCCACCCCTACCTCCCTTTAACTCACAATTCATCAGGTCCATTTATTGAAACCTTTCCAGAGGTTATAAGTCCATAATTATCCGGTGATACTGCCAACACAATGGACACAACTAGTGCTGGTATCCCTAAAAGATGATGAGCAAACACATATATAAAAATCCTAACAGAGACAGTATTATGAGGACTTGAAATTATTATGTCTTTCTACAAAATCTACAACTTGTTTCTGAAATTTATCTGTTGAATGCTGCTGACTACTAGCTGTGTGAAAAATTGCAGCATTCAAACTGCTCAGGAGCACAATTTGCAAAGAAACAGGAGGAGTCCTCCACAGCCAGGACCAAAACTTTCTGAATAAACCAAGAAATATCAGTCTTCAAACTAATTCAAAATATCTCTTACAGGACAACTGATTTTCTTTCTTACATATATTTTAATAAATAAATAAGAGATAAAAATCAGAATCCTTCTTCCTCTATCCAGTTAGATCTGGTTTTGCTGCTTTTTGTTAGCAACAGTGCTATTCCAGAAATGGAATATATATATTTATTGGCACTTACTCTCAAAATAATGGAAGCACGCACATTCAAAATTGGTTCTATTGTACAAGCACAAGGAAAATTTATTATTATTTTGCCTTGTAGAAGCTTCAGTTCTGCAGCTGGGGAGACTCCATGCTTCAGAAAGGTGGAACACATACCACTTAATGATTGCCTAATTTTCATTTCTGACGTGTTTCACATTCACTGAAACATTTGATAAGAGGAATTATCTATTTAGCATAAAAAAAGGAAAAAAAAATACATACCCCAACCAACAACACAAAATTTAAGAATATATTTCCGTACATAGGTGTTAAAGACTTTCACAAGGGCCAGATACATGTGGAAAGCTTCCAGGCCCATCCACGTGAAGGAAACCAAGAGGAAATAGTGAAGAAATACTGCAACTGCAATGCATAGGCCTCGTGTATCATACAGTGCAATCCATGAGTCAAGGAGAAAAACTAAGTTGAGTAGAAGTAATGCAGCACACAGCTGAATAAGTATTTTGGAGGGATAGTCTCTCCGGATTTTCCTAAAAAAAAAAAAGCAAATTAGTGAGATGACATCAATTGTCCATGGATCCCTGCTTACTTTCTCTCTTGCAGTCCTTGGCATTCACAAATGCCAGGAAAAAAAAAATATTATATTTCCATTCATACACAATGTTTCATGTGTTGCATTTATACATGGAGCGAATAATTTACAATGTATTTCCAAGTTAATGATCCTATATATAAAGTTCTTTAGAAAAGGTTACATAAAAAATACAAACTGACTTGGAGTCAAAGTGTTTAGTACCACAGTTTTGGGGGGTTTTTTTTACATTATGTTAAGTTTTTTACAGTATGTTAGACTTCTTGTTACATTGCTACCCAAACCCAAAATGTGACTGTTCCTTATTGCTAAACTAGATCAAGCTTTTGACTAGGTGTCTAAAGCCTTGATAGAGACAAGTCCCAGTCTTAGAATAATGAGAGAATAAAGAAAGAATAGAAATGCTTTTAAAAATTCTAAAATTCTGTACTGCTTTTTATATGTTGTATCTTAAAACACATTCCTTCATACTTCTGTTATGACAATCTATTATAAAATACTCCAGAGTGCTACTTCTTCACTTCTTACTGCATAGAGCCTCATGATAATTCACTTGTTCATAAGATTAACATTTCTGAAGACCGAATCAACACCTTCCTGGTGAACTGGCCAAATCGGTGCATTATTTGTGGAGATAGAATCCGTAACTATTAAAAAGGATTTAGCAGTGAAGACTATAATCAATCACAATTGAAGAATAGCGGGAGCTCAGCTGAATGGGTACTTACTCAAAGGCTATGTAGGTCACAAGAGTAACAGAAAGAAAAATTGCAGAGAGGCCACAACCTATGTATGATATAAAAGTCAGTACCAATTCTTGTGTGGGATTCAAAAGAGTATTTCCATACAAGTCCTAAAACAGAAACCGAAGTTAATTTCAGAGAACATGTTTATTTAATGGAAGAAGATAAAAAACCACAAAATAAATTAAAATGCACCTTTCCCTCTACACATAAAAATAAAGGACTCAATTATTTCCATCATGGCTCTTATAAAAGATTAGATGAAAAACAAAAAAGCGTATCTAGTCTTGTAAAGAGCAAGGAGCTGGACTCCATGATCCTTATGCATCCCTTCCAACTTGAGATATTATTTTATGATTCTATGACCCTAATCCTGAAAACCCATTGGATTAAAAACCTGTTTTAAATTTGATTAATCCTAAATTTTATTTCCTAGAGTATAAACAGCTGCCTAAATGTAAAAGCTGCAGCACTTAAAGAATTTTTTTTCCTCCAGTAGAACCCATGGACACTCATTCAACAAGGAGTTAAAGCATGTGACTTAATTGTATGGCTATCTGTACTAACACTAAAGTGAATAGAACTTGAGTATTATTTATTAGGTAGTACGTGCTTATTGGGTCTTCACTTGCTTAAGACAACACAAGGTTAAATGTGTTCTTGAATAAGGGTATGATTGCACAATTTTTAAAAGAGTTACCATCAAAACTGCAAAACTTGTGAGGTGGTTGCATGAACAGACTGTTTCATTTACTCTACTTTCTTTAACTATGCAGCCTTCATATGACCAGCCTCCATGTCCACCTGTTAAAAAAAGCAACTTTGTTATTCATAAGAGGCTTTATTTATATTAACATGAATTAACATAGCTAAAACAGCATAGCCTCTTGGGTGATCTCAAGTACTTACCATTTTTATTAAAGTCCCAAAAAACACATCTAACTGTTGAATTATCCTGTTCAGGAGTAAAAAGAAAAAAAAAATCAAACTTACTAAATTGTGAGTTTAGGATCAAATTATTTATGAATTATCTACAAATTGCAGGCAAGAATAAACACTGTATACAGCAAATATGCCTTTTCTACATGAACACAGAATTAATTTAGGTGGATAAAAGGGATTACTACTGCAAACTGCATGTAAAAATATGCTGAATAAATTTGAAGTCACCATACTGGAGCTAGCTCTAGTGCTTATGCAAAGATTCTGCTCGTGGTAGAACCTTTTGAGTGCTCTTTCATTGTCTTCCCACACCATACAAATTCTTGGGATTACTCATCCTTCTGGATTTTGCAACTTTTGAAGTCATGATCACACAGAAAAGGAAAAACGTTTCCATTTGCAAATATTTGATCACTTCCTACCATTACAATGTTAAACATTTTCATATAGATTTCCCCACATAAATACCAGCAGCAATACACCATATTGATACAAATACTAATATTTCTACAGTATATCTCAGAACTCATTATTATGTCAAAGCAAGCAAAGACACCACTAAGCCAATTCCTGAAAAATGCTTCAGGTGCATTAGTGGAATCCCTACATTTTTCAGTTTATAATAATTTGGTATTTTAAACTCTGTTAAGATATGAGATAGACAACTTTAATTCTTGATGCTCCTTTCAAGAAGAGATGGTGTGTAAGAATCCTAATACTTCCAGATGACACAATCCTGTGTTTCATTTTCCCTGAGAAAAAGACTTCTATTATTTTCTGGCCATGCAACACCCACAAGTGTCATGACTGCATCATCTTCCATAGCAACCCACACTGTCAGTCTCCTATCTAAGACTTTTTAGTCTTGGTGGAATAAAATAGAAGGGTAAGTAAGACAGATAAAAGCTGGATGCATATATGATAGAGCAAAATCAACTTACACTATTTGAGAATCAGAATTTATAAGAGTGGTAAATAAGCAAAAAGGAGTGATTTTTAATGTCCAGGTGGAGATGAAATATCCACACTAGTAAAGCAGAACAAACTGACCTGTATTCTTAGTACAGTGTTTCCTCTACAACAACTTCAGTGGAGGCAACAAAACTATACTTTAAGTCTGCCAAAATGTAAATCGTACCTGATTAGGCTTGATATTCTGCAAAATGACAGTAACATTTGCCTTTAAGTTGCTAATTGTGATGTTAGCAACACTTGATGATATAACACTGCTGATTAAAGATGCATTCTTCAAGGACAGATCCTGGAATAACAAAAAAAATGCAAGATTTTAAAACCTTAGAGGAGACAATAGGAGAGTACAGCACCCACAAGCTCATTTACTATGTGGAGTAAACACTGGACAAAAATAACCACTTTTTAAGAGAGAAGTTTTAAAATGTGTTTTGAGGGGGAAAAAAAGCCATTCATATTTTGCTCTAAGCTTCAATTTAAAAGCTTTATGAACAGTAGGCCAAAAAAATACCTGGAACACAGTGGTCTTTTTAAAGAAGTTGAATATAATTCTTGAAGCGAGGTCCAACTCTTCAGTGGGTAAATTTTTCAACAGTGATGAAGGAAGTGTAATTGATCCAAGGGTATTTAAATTCTGAATTGCTCGAACTCCTAGAGAGATCTGAAAAATAAACACATGTATTGTGCTTAGTTTCAGTCTCCAAATAAATAAATTCCAACTTATTTTCAGTTTAAAACTTCAAAATAAACATCTCTTTAATTACTGTCACAAACTCACTGCTGCTCTCATTCCTCTCCTGCTTCAATGCATAAATAGCATTTACAGGACTGAAAAGAATGCATCCCATTTCAGGTCTGCCTACCATTGAAAAGAATATGGTTTTAACCATTTGCCTACAGGGACACAACACATCACGGTGTGTTTTGTATTGATTTGGAAAAAGTGAAGGGCAGCAACTCAGGCAGGTCTATGTAACTGTAACTGTGTACAGAGATCAACATTTTACAGCATGAAAGCCTGCTAAGAATTTTTTATATCCTGTAGGAAGTACGTCAGAATTCAGAAAAAGTGTAAATAGCCATTATTTGTCAATATTTTTAAGTTCAGTAGGTTAAGTTTATGTTCTTAGATAAGAACACAAACCCTAACTTTTTGATCATCTGACAAAAATTACAGAAGTGAACTGGATAAGCTACAATTCAAGCACCTTGAGAGCTTAGTGATCTAATACTGTACAAAAAGGGATCTGAACTTTCACCCATTTTATGTGCTGTGTTTACAGGCCAGGGAGCTTTGTTTAGTACAAAAACTCTCAACATTTCTGTCGCACATTAGTTCTTTACATACAAGTATCATCACCTCAGAGTTCCTGGGTGATGTGAAACATTAGTAGTACTGCAGAAAGAAATTACCCAAGTATTCAAAGAATGGCTGTAATAAGAGTAACAGTATGAACTCCCCACAGTGCCCTAACGATGTGGTTTAATTCTTCTGTTTAGACCAGCACACTCCAAAAGTTTTTGATCATGCATCCTCTAAAAGTTTTTGAGTATGAACTCCGCTATATACCCATCCATAAATTACATGTATGTATTAGTGTACTAATAAATTATGCAAGTTATAAAATATAAAAAATGTCAATTATTAAAGGAGATTAAAAATTATTTTTAGAAATGTATTTTTTATATATTAATCATATAAATAGCATTTTCCCACACTGCAATGGACTGTCATGTGCCCACCCTGGGGTACTCAAATCCCACTTTGGAGATCACTGGTATAGACAGCCATCAAAGAAATCCTGAATCAATTCCACGGAAGCACTCCTGTTGCTCTAGTTTGAAGTAGATGATGCTTATTGAAAATTTTCAGTGTTTCATTGCCAGTGCCATGAAATTGCAAAAAAATAATTCCTTAGCAAATATCTGTATGTCAGCACTGCCACCTCCTAATCACCTCATATTCATGCAGTATATATGGCTAAGAAATAGAAAATAACTCACACGTTAAACTTTTATATCATTTTCAGTAACACAAAAAAGTTCCAGTACTACTTATGGCTCATGATATATTAACCTATTTTCTTCTCTGAGGAGAAGAATGTGTCAAAATTTGTCCAAAATTTTACATCTCTCCTTGCTTAAGCCTCCTAGGCTGGAATTGACCAAATTATTATTTTCTCTGCCAGGAAGGAGATTTTGAATGAGGTAAAGGGGATCCAACTAAACTTTCTAAGCACTTCTTTCTTGGTGAGATGCCATCAGTGACAAAGGTCTGAGCATCATTATCCAAGCAACATACATAATAGTTCTTTCCTGGAACTCTCTGCTATTATTTCCTTCTAGCAGATGAAGCCCTCTGGCAGCATTCCTTGACAAATTTCAGCACTGTCATGGTGGTTGAATAAATGATTCATAATTCAGGGAGTTGAAGCAAAGTTATTCCGCCAAGTACTTTGTCCATTCTGGTGTTCTAATTGTACTCTGTCCAGCAGCTTATTAGTTCTGCCAATTTCTGCTAAGTCAGCTCTCTTTTACATCTATTTGCACAGTTGAAAATAAAAGGAAAAACTATGGAGGGCTTTAAAAAAGTCTGAAACTAACATGAACTAAAGTTCCTGAAACTGACATAAACAAAGAACAAACTCACATAAATACAAAACCATAAACACTTTAAAATAAATGTTTGACAATATGTAAATATTGTAAGTATTCTATAACCTGGAGATCAGCTGAGTCCTGGATAGCAAAAGACATTTGGTTGGAGCGGATTCTGTTGGTTTTGACAACTGCCAGAGCCAAGGAAGGAGAAACAAATTCAGCAGATGATGCTGATAAGTTCAGTTTAAAGCCAATATAGTCCACCAGTTTTATAATTCTGTTAAGAAAATATACTCAGTATTACCAAGCACATACATCCAAAATTCTCAAGCAAGTTATGGTTATGGAGCAATAATCCGAGTGCAGTGCAAAATGATCACTTATTATGGTGTCAGCACAAAAAACCCCACCATTTTCCATGGCAATACATTATAGTAGAACTGGTAACATTAGAATGATAGTCCTTCCATTTTGAATAACTACATTAAAGAACAAGAAATATTCTTCTGGATTATGATTATGAAAAAGTGAAACTTGCTGAAGCCAATTTATCAAGACAGTAAATACAACAGTCCTGTAATCTATTGCCAAAATTACATACCTGTTAGAAATTAGTGGTGGTAATGGCTGAGAAGCAGTGAGGATACTGCTCACCTCACCAACCATCCTTTCTACATCTTTTGGCTCTATTTTTCCAGCTGCTAAATCATTTTCTATTTTGGACACAATTTGCTCAGCTGTGGTGATACTAATGGTGGTGTGTACAGAAGTAATATTTGTGGTAGCTGAAAGGGTTTTTCCTGTGACAAATGAAAAGTTAAACATTATGTTCAACAAATAAAGTAAGCTTGGAGAAGCAGAAAAATTAAACAGTTCTCTTGATTAAAAACTTATATCACTACTTGTAAGGTTTCTCAACAAGTTATGTAATTCCTCCCTATCAGCTACTTTGCAGAGCGCAGTAATTTAAATCTCATTAAAACATAAAGCAAGGTTTCAAATTGCCAACATTAATTTCATGTTTCATTGATTTCAAAGTTCCTCACATTGGACCATTAATATGTTAAACAACCTGCTATTTTGAATTTTTAGCCACTGAATGTAGAGTAAAATGAAGATAGGGCCAGGAATTTGAAAAGGAGCTTGTAAAAATGTGTACCATCTTCATAAGAAAATACACAGCCACTAAGAATATTCCCAGTCAATAACAATATTTTAAGGATGATCCAACTTTACTGTGCAGTATTTTAAATATTAGGTTAGTTTAAAAAAAAAAATCTACCTTGCTCTCTAACTTAGTTTTTTCTATCCAAAAGACATTTGTTCTAATGGGAATTGAGCACAGTACCTACCTATGACAGTTACAAACCATTTTGTAGGGTGAGGTATCACTCACCACAGCCAAAGGCACCAGAAGGCATTTTAAAATATGTGCACATCAAATCAGATTTGTCTCAGGGTTTTCACATAGAATAGAATCACAGAATCATTTAGGTTGGAAAAGACCTCTAAGATCATCAAGTCCAACCTTTGACTGAACATCGCATTGTAAACTAGACCGGAGCACTGAGTGCCATGTCCAGTTGTTTCTTGAACATCTCCAGAGATGGCGACTCCACCACATCCCTGGGCAGGCCATTCCAATGCTTAACAACTCTTTCAGAGAAGAAATTCTTCCTGATGTCCAACCTGAACCTCCCCTGGCTCAGCTTGTGGCCATTTACTCCTATCCTGTCACTGGTTGCCTGGGAGAAGAGGCCAACAATCACCTGGCAACACCCTCCTTTCAGGGAGTTGTACACAGTGATAAGGTCACCCCTGAGACTCCTCTTCTCCAGACCCTTCCCCAGCTCCATTGCCCTTCTCTGGACTCACTCCAGCACCTCAATGTCCTTCTTCTAGTGAAGGGTCCAAAAATGGACATGGGATGTGAGGTGTGGCAGTACCAGTCCCCAGTACAGGGGGACAATCACTGCCCTGGTCCTGCTGGCCACACTATTGTTGATCCAGGCCAGGATGCCATTGGCCTTCTCAGCCACCTGGGCACAGCTGGCTCATGTTCAGCCATTGTCAACCAGCACTCCCAGGTCCTTCTCCTTCAGGCAGCTTTCAGAGACTCTTCCCCAGGCCTGGACTGTTCCCTGAGGTTGCTGTGACCCAAAAGCAGGGCCAGCACCTGGCCTTGTTGAGATTTTCATACAATTGGCCTCAGCTCATCAATCCAGCCTGTCCAGATCCCTCTGTAGAGCCTTCCTACCCTCCAGCAGATCAATACTCGCATCCAAAGTAATTCACAATAATTGTAAGGTCAACTCTAGGAGATAGATAACATTGTTTAATGAAGTTTAAAAGCAAATCCAGTATATGGCATTCAAGCAAGAAGAATTATTTACTTGTCATATTTACCTGGGGTCCCATGGGTATCAGCAGTAGAATGAGGACGAGAAGCTGAGACAGAATGGTTGACAGGACTAACAGTAGGGGTCAAAGACATTGTGAAAGGAGTAAGGGGAACAATAGGTACTATACTAACATTTTTGTGACCAGACATAGGTTGGCTTGTAGCAGGAGGAATTTGTGCAACAGATTTGGTGATAACCTCAAAGTGGTGATTTACAATTGGAAGTTTGTGGGGCTCAGAAGAAGAAAGTGAAGAATGTTTAGTGAAACCTACAGAAGGAGAAAGTATTGTAAAAGTCTTATTAAGGTGTGCAGCACCAGATTTAGTTGAGAAAGCAGCATTAGTGACAGATTTTGTTGCAAGTATGGGAACAGTGATGGATTTATTGGAAGTTATGGAAGAAAAAGTTGGCATGGTAGGTTGAGCAAGAGACTTGGAAGAGGGATGTGTAGTGGTAACACTGGTGGAAGACACAGAAGTTTCAGAGAGCGGGTTTGTAAAGGAAGATGTGGAGAGAGTTCCAGGAAAATAAATTTCTGTGAATGGTGGGATCAGTGGTCTAATTGTGGGGCTTTGTTTAGCAGAAAGTATAGTGGGGGGAATAAAAGAATTAGATTTGAGTAAGGTCTTTCTAGGGAGAGAGGGAGAATGATGGGAAGGAATCCATATGGAATGAGGTGGCACTTGTATAGTACTGTAAAAGAAAAAACAGGTACAAAAATTCATGTTAAGTTTAACATTGTTTCTATTTTAAAAAAAAATTAGTTATAGTAGAGGAATATATATGAATTATATAGACATAGTACTGATAATGCATATTTTTAAATCAATCAGAAACAATCAACATTGTTTCATGCTCTAACATTTAAAGGGTTCTTACATTCCATTTTGCTGTAGTTGTTAACCAGCAAGTCCATAAATAAATACTACTACTGCCTTTGCTGCCTGTTCTGAAGGTGAGCTGTTGTTGAACATAAAAGATAAATGCGTCAAGGAAAAAAAATGGAAAAAAAAGGGATAAGAAGAGAAGGAAAGGAAAGAGGGAGGAAAGAGAAGGGAGCTACACTGGCAAATGCCTGTCAGCTTTTTCTTGTAGAGTCCTTTCTGTCTATTACACTAAAGCATGGAAGCATGGTGACTCTAGCATTGTATTAATCAGGAAATAAGCAAGTCAAATTTTATATTTATACTTACTACATTTGTAATTCTTCAGCAGTCAAGGAACAATACTTCAGTGATGAACAGCAGCACCGATCTGAGATGACAAAGAAGCATTATCCTTAAGCATAACAACTGCTAATACCATTAAATAGAATATTTAACCATGTATATTATGTCTCTAAACAACAGTATTTTGAATTTTGTTCTGAAATTAGTTTTGCAAAACAAAAGAACCCTAGACCAGTCAGAATATTGTCATACCCCCAGATTTTCGTTCAATACCTGACAAGTTCAAATCTCTCCTTTTTTTAAATTTTAAACAAACCAAAATGCAACATTACAGCTTTTGAAACAGAGACAAAAGGTATGAGCCACTACTCCATCCTGCCACAATATAACTAAGAAAGCTTGGCTACTTAACAACTCTTTCAATTCAGATTCAGTCATTTCAGTAAGATATTTTTGTTCTCAACTTATTTTACACCTAATAACTTTGAAGTGTGCTCTATTAAAGCAGATAGAAATTTTATACCAAAATATTTTTTAAAGTTATTTCCATCACACACACATAGACAAAAATCAGAAGGCTGCATTTTAATGTATTTATATTGCTTAAAACCAAATATATTTTGATCTAAAAGTAACTCTCTTATCTTTTCAGCTACTTGAAGACCAAATGTAAAGACATATAATTGTGATGAGATTGTGTTTAAAGCATAACTTACCAAGTTGGCTTATTTTGGCTTTGTCTGTTAAACTGCTTATATTCTCTCTCTCAGCCAGTTTCATTATGAAATTGCAGTGTGTACTATAATGACAAGAAAAAAGCTTAAGACTCAAGAAGCAAGATGAGCTGCCTCATCTTTACAACACATGAAACTAACATCAAATGCTAAGTGAAAGCACATTAGCACAAATGCTAAGTGTGAAAGCACATTTTTCCTAGGCTTTGTCAGATTTGGGCATATTTTTAATGCATGCTAACTACTATGCCAGGCTGATTAGAAGCATACATCAGTTTGTGGCACTTCTTGTCCCTTATCTCTACTATGTCGATTCTTAAATGGGGTCCTCCCTAATGTTGGCCATTAAAGAGTTGATAATTTTTGTAAAGATAATCATGTAATCTCCACTGTTAGTGTAAACATGCCAGTATATGAAACCTCCATCACCGGGGGAAGCCAGCATTCTCTCTTGACTTTAGAGAGAACTTCAGTGATCCATTCAAGCATGTAACTCCACCTTTATGACTACAGTTGGATGACTTTCAGCCCTGCCTAAACTAGTGAACCTCCACTAAAAATTCTTCATGTTCAGGAAATGCAAACACAGAGATTAATGAAAAGGCTTCTTTCCAGCACATAAGAATGAAAAGATTACCATAGCTGTTGTGGTTGGTTTTATGGTTTGTTGTTAGTCTTTTCTGTATTAGTTGGTTCATTCCTGTTTCCCCCAGTTACTTGGTGCCACCTGTGTCTATCACACCCTGCTCCTCCACCCCTTACCTGAATTTTATCAACCCCTGAGTTGTCAGTCCTTCCCTTCCCCTTGCCTACCCCCTGGAAAATTCTCCTTTCCCTGTCTCCCTACTGGGATGATTCAAGTATGTTCCTCCCCTGTGGTTACCCTATTGGCCTAACATTTGCCATTCCCTGAGATACTCAACCCTGCTTACCTTCAGATTGGTTCAATGATTGTACCCTCCCCTGAGATCTGCCCCCCTTCTAGAACCCCTGCAGAGGGAGAGTGGTCTCTTTGGCTTCATCCTTACCACAAGAATAAAGCTCTGTTGGAACCCTGAGCCAAAGGGCCTCCTCTGCCTCTCTGTCCTTGCTGACGCCTCTGGATTACAATCTCGCTCTGCCTTTGCTGCTGTGGGCCAGTGAGCTGCTGCCTTTTCGTGAACCTCTTGGGGACGTTCACCCTCGGCATGGCCTGGCTACCGGGCAGCTAAGAGCTGCATCACGTAGCAACTGCCAGTATATGACATGAAGTTGTGATCTGACTACTTTCTGTCTATTTTATTTGAGTGGTTTGGACTTTCCTTTCATCTTAATCCAGGAAGATAAAGTCCAGATTCAAGTATTGGGAACATGAAGTTTCACATTTTGTTTTAGAATACAGTGTTTCCGAGCTGATCATTTTAAAGGACAGTTTAATGGTGAGTAGCAATTAAACTGAAAGATACCATCTATGTTTCAGGGTTTCCAGGATCACCTCTCTGGAGCAGCTTTGCCATTCTGGTAACCCATGTTTTCCAGACTCTGGACCGGTTACTTCCTCAGGCTCCCCCTACCCCAAGGATGGTTGATTTCCCAAGTTGAAGAACAGCAACTTGGGATGCCTCTAAGTAAATCCCTCATTGCATTCAGAAGTTCTGGAATTCTGGTGCTCCCAGTTACATGACTCAGCTAATACCAAGATGCAGAAGAAATATGGCAGGGAAGCCTGGGCTTCAGCAGAAGACCAATGAGAAGCAACACATTTGGGTTAAATGAAACCAACAAACTCTAAACGGTTTTTTCAAGATCACTAATGCCAGGAGAATAATGAAATCAGAATTTCTTTGTTAACCTATATATATTTGTCCAGCCTTTTTCTTGAAGTTGTGAACTTCCTAGAAAGTTTGTCTTTTTCTTCTGTTACAGAGCCATGAGTACTTCATATATGACAAGACAATAAATGAGCTTTTAAATATTTGATCTTTAAAAATTAAAAAACAAACCTCTGGTTTTCTGCACTGCATTCCATAACAGAGGACTGTAATGACAAATGAAAACAGAAAAAAATTTGTTTTACAAGGAAAAATCAGGAGTGATGCTTTATCAGAAGTAAGTTGGAAAAAAGTTTTCCAAACAGTAACAGCAATCAGTAGTCTTACCTCACTTACTGCTCGCAAGGTTTTGTTGAACTCTGAAATGCTTTAAAATAAAATGTTACTGTTATGGAGGACTTTTAGTTATGTTTCTAAAAACAATTACATCAATTTAATAAAATAATTACAGCGAAAAAATACTTTTCCAGTTAATCAGTGGCTTTTTAAATCAGGCCAGTTCTAATACTCTAAAACTACTTTTCAAAGCATTAAACATTTGAAGAGCTGACTTCTATTAGTCACTACACAAACTAAATTTAAACCTCTGTCATCACATTTGAACATCAACTCATTATAAATGTTATTTAAAAGAGCAAAAGATAAATTTTAATGTTGCCTTTTGCCAAGCATTACTTGGAATAGAATTCTAAATTTATACTCAAAGCCACAGAAATGGAGTAAGTAAGAAATACTGATTTCTTCTACAAACAAGATTTGTTGGTCAATCACATCTTTTTGATTTTCAGGACAAGTTTGGGAAATACTCATTCAAACCTCTCCTTATAAAGACTGGGAAAGAAAAAACTACATCAAAATAAAACCATAGATATCACTTCAAGAATATTTATTGAAGAACATGCAGCTAGGAAAGTTCTCTTCATAATTTCCTACAAGATAGACTGAATCCTTAAATTATAAAAAACATTTGGTCTACCATTTTTTGAAAGAAACTCCAGTGGTACATAAACTATTCTAACCAATATGAACTTTATGTTAAAAAGCAAGAACTTACAACTTGTGAAAATTTTAATGTGCAGGAATAACACAAAGTCTGCTCAACACATGGAAGGTCTCACTTCATCTTTTTCAGATATAACAAAGATTTCAATCCTTGTTCAGAATTACTTACCTCAGTTCTTGTGGGGTATGTGCTGGAATTTCAATAAATTTTCTGACGTGATTGTGGGTGGTTATGTTATTAATCTGTTAGAAAAAATGTTACCACAGCTAAGTACAACTAGTAATTTCTATTCTTTAAAGAAAATTGTTCATTTCACACATTTTAATAGGTTGAAATTACAGAGATAAGAAGTATGCATTCTCATTAAAACACTGCAACAAATATTTACCAAGACATTGTTGTCACAACTTATGGAAGAAGCTGTTGATCTAGCTTAGACCAAACCCCAAAATCTGATTTGTGAAAGGTAGGGGCAAAAGCACAATGAACACACCATGTCTTATGTTGGAAAAAGAGAAATTTGGTTTAGTTTGCAACAAAGACAGCTTAGACCAAACACTAAATGAATTTTCTAACTCTAAGTGCAACAATGGGACAAGCTCCAAAATAGACATAAGGAATAGATGACAGAATACTGGCAGTGAGAAATCAAGAACTATAGTGAAAGACATGATAGAAGTGAGCTAAATAAGTATGATCTAGCATTAGGATCTGGGGATACACTGATGTTTATCTAAGAACCCTTTCTATAAATGCTCTATTCTTATGCTCTTCTGGTTACCAACATTACTGGTTATTTTTACATTTCATCCAAGCAGCAAGGGCCATGAGGAAAAACATCATCTAACAAATGTGGTATTTACTTCCCCTAAGAAATAGTCTTTTAAAATCAAAAGAGTTTCAAGAGAAGGAAATTAGTTTTTCCAGAAGCTGTAGGCATAATGTTACCATGCTAGGAGAGTTTCAGTGGTGATTATGCCATGCTAGGCATTATCACCACTGAAACACAACATAATGTAGAGGTGGCTTTTGCTGGGGGCACATCCCTGCCCAAACTCAATGCTCCGCGTACAGCTGTGCAGTAGCTCCCTGTGGTTATGTTGCTGACTACTCTCATGCTCTCAGGGACTGGCATGTGAAATCTCACACTGAGGGCTGGCAGGGATGTGTAGCATAAAGATACAAGGTCCTTCTTTTTTCCTCCCCTCAGTTTCCATCTGTAACAATCAAACATTCTCATCCTCACAGTACTATCTTGATACTGAGTCATCTGTATCGTCCTTGCCATGTATGGCACTGTCCTCTTAAACCTCTCTTGTGTTGTATAAATGGACACACTCATGTCACATAAGCCCACTGCAAAATTAATAACTCAGTAACAACAAGTCAAAAAACACAGAATGATCGTGCAAAAGCATAATTGAAAAAATACACAAACATGGAACTATTTCTGAGAATCTCAACATGAATTATTCCAGGATATAATCCAACTTCAATTATGCCCAAGTAGTTGCCATCTAATGATGCTCATATTCTAAAGGCAAGTGCCTAAATTAATCTCCTAAGGAAGATCCTGTGTGCCTAAATGTAGATTCGTGAGATTACCCAGGGCTTTCCCCTCCTTTCAGTGGCTATGTAGAGTATACAAGTCCTTGCTGTAGGAAGTTTACTTAGCTGGAATTAAAAAATTTAGCTGCAAAGCAGTTGTTTAAAACAGAGCTGTTCTATCCACTGCAAACAGTAAGAATCATGTTAAGATATCAGTATTTTAAATCTAGACCAAGAAACTCACTTCAACCTTCCTTACAAAAAAGTTTTGAAAGAAAGAATACTTACTATTTCTACATTTAATGATGCATTACTTTCTTCATTTGCCCGAAGTTTTACCTTGCCCACATAGAACACTAAAACCAAAAGTAAAAAAAGTTAGGAAAATTAATGCTAAAACACAGGATGTAAAATTTTTTGAGAATTGAAAATTTTACTGTCTTGAGTTTTGATACAAGGGAAGTCAGAACACTTACACTAGCTTATCTATTTTTGCATTTGTTCTTCCACCTTTTCACCTATTTCAACAAATGAACTAGTCCAAAAGCTTCATTATTTTCTATCCATTTAATTTTGATGGCTATTTAGGCTGTCCCTAAATTCCTTCTAGGTAATCTTTTCCCAAAAGAGAAAAACTTCACTGCACATTACTATTAACAGAACTTCATAGCTTACTTGTTTCTTGGTGTTTTTCTGCAATTCTTATCTGAAATTGTGTGCCTTTGATGAGAAACCAAAGATCAAAAGCACAATAATCTAAACACTTCTTAACCTCCCCACCTTTAATATTTTTACAATTCATATAAAATCTCTCTAAACTTACAAGGAAACTTATTACAGACCTAGCTTTTGCATGGCAACTAAACATTGCTTCATTACTCAGAGTATAAAATAGTTGTACAAGATTTTTATTTTACAAAAGGGAAATGAAAACCACTAACCTGAATAATTACAGGCACGTGTTATGTTGCATACAATGGTTTCTCCTGCTATAGAATTTTTTTGGGAAAAAAAACCAAACAACTACTGAGTAAAAAAGTTAAACTTAAATCCAATATTAACACACGTATTTACAATAATTCCAGTGTTTGAAATGTAAATGTCTTTATCTTCTGGAAGTATTTGACCTACTGTCTAGGCTTCACCTCTCTACAGCACTTACCACGACATTTTCCAAGACTTAGTATTCAGAAATATGGTGCCTTTGATTGTTTGATTTTGAATAATTTTCTGCAGCAGTTTTGACAGAAGACTTTCATGCAAATGGTCTCAATTTTTTCTTTTTTTTTTTTTCATTTAAATAGAAAGAGAAATCAGCATAGAATTGATAAGCTCTTCAAATATCACAAAATTCAATCACTAGGCAGCATATTATCTGCTTCTGAGGATCCTACTATGGCTCCATACGATAGCACGAAGCTAAAACTGTTCTACCTGATGGAATTCGAGCTATGATGACAGCAACCATGTACACTCTCATCTAGTAGAACACGTCTTCATTTAGTTATAGCAAGCTTTTGGCTGCTCCATATCTCTCATATTTTTAATACAACCTACACTGCTGAGAAATAACACCAATCCTAAATTAGGGTACTGTAAACAGATGGCTCTGTTGTATAATATCAAAATAAAGCACTGGAAAGATATTTTCATGCAAGACAAAACTCCTACACTTGTTCATTAAAACAACTTTCCTTTCTTAAGCAGATGGATTGGCCTCCATTAACAGAAAAAAAAGAAACCATATTTTTTCTGCTGTTATCATTAGTTAGTACCAAATGAGAATTTTTTTTCACTTGGTCTGTGGTGCAAACATTTGACTGTAAAAGTTTGCTGCTTTAAATTTTATCACCATCAATAAATAAGTCACCAGAGGGTACAGACTCTAAGCTGGTGGCAGTATTCAATCTATTAGAAAAAAAATAGTTTTTCAAACAGCAGTTAAGAGTTAAATAAATTTGATGGTTGGACTTGATGATCTTAGAGGTCTTTTCCAACCTTAACAGTTCTATGACCCTAAATTTGCCTTCCCTTATGTTGGCAGTTGGCAGTGAAATAGTTACAAAACTTGTATCACTGCTTTTTTTCTTTTCAAACAATCCTGTAAAAAAATAAAATGCTTGTAAATAACTGATAAACAATAATCAAATGTCAATATAACAATAAATTGTCAAAATTATTTACTACATAGAGAGCAACTTATAAAAACCCAACACAAAATCTGGAAGTGCTACAAAAGATTAACATCAGCTCCTTTTTCCTTAGAGAGCACCCATTTGTGTGCTCCCTAGTCTTAAGATCTCTGCATGCCACCAAAATGCACAAAATAGATTAGCAGTGTGGAGGATAAAAGACTGATCAAAAATCTCTAGGGGTTCCAGTCCCCTGAGAGCATCAGATAACACAGCTACAGTCTTTCTGCAGGTCACGTTCACACAGTCAAATTATCCTTGTCATTACAGCTCCAAGCCAGTTCTTCTTCCACGTGCACTAACTCAGGGCAAATCCGCTGTAATGGGGCTGCTGAGCTTCCATGTGGATAATTAAAAAATAAAATTCAGTCTACTCCTGGTCCTACTGGGCCTGCCTTGAGGTCAAATACAACGGCTGCATTCATTCAGTTTGCTTCAATCTACCAAAAGGCATGAAGATGTCCCTGAGATTGTGTTTCTTACATTTTTCTGATAACCTACTGCTCTGACTTACAAAATAACCAAACTCTTCTATATGCATCCATCCAGACAAGCACTGCAGAATTAGTCCTTCTACCAGACTGGACATTAATGTGAGGTAAGGGAGACTGTTGATATGACACACCACAATATCAAGTAAAAAGCATATTAAAAACATTTGGGAGCAGACGTCCTGAACTAACACACACTTAAAATTTGACATGTACAAGAAAGTATCAGTGATGATAGGTGAATCCTACCTGGTGTTATGGTGGAGTAATAGTCAGTTGTTGCAAGGGTTTCTGTTAAAAAAAAAAGAAAAAAAAAAAGGAAGTCAAAAGTTTCACATTTTAACTTTAAAAACCCCATGAAATATATGTCACAAAAATAAATTCTTATTTCTATTTCAGTCTCTGTCTTTCCAGGAAAAGTGTAAATACATGACAATTTATAAGAAGATGAAGTTACTTTCAGTGTAGGAAATGCAAAAGCAGCAAATGGAGTAAGATCCATCCAATCATATATTTGTATCCCCATCTGAGCCAGTGACTCCTGGCTCCCTATTTTTGAGAGGAGAAAGTGGTGCTTTTAAGGTGATTCCCGTTTATCCTATTCTACATGGGAACTTCAGCATAAGAGGAATCCTGTTGTAAAATTGTGTTTTTCAATCAACAGTGAAGAACAGCAGGGTGTCCAGCTCCTATACAGGCATGGAGGAATCCGTACTGATATGGAATGAACCTACTTGTTTCAAATGGGAAAATCAGGACAGGAAGGAGTAACAAGTTCTTCTGATTGAGTCTTTTCCGATCTTATTTGACAATTCCTTGCAAGAACATACATAAGTGTCTTTAGGGAATGGGGTGTACATTTTAGTTCTGTAAAATATTTAAATTGTAATTGTAATCAGAAAGTGTAGAAACCACTTTATATAAAAAACCCCTATATACTCACTAAAAATATATCTACCCTGTTTGGGTTTTGGTAAGCAATACAATATTTTGAACGAAAAAGAAACGTTTACAGCTCAGTTAAGTGCACCTCGGAGCCCTAATCAAACAGACTTAAATATACGGATTGCAGATAAATACAAACTAAGATCATGTAAGAAAATAATTTTATATATTAATAATAAACAAATCCCAGTTACTAAAAAAAGCCAACAAAAAAGCAACA
>WEKY01003875.1:2274-15491 GCA_013390045.1 Picathartes gymnocephalus | reverse complement strand
GAAAAAAACTCAACCCGCTACATATGAACAGACCAAATTCAGCATTTACCACTTAAATATTAAAGTGCAACTAATCTGAAAATCCTATGCATCATTCTGAATATTCTTTATGAGGATATTTTTCCTCATGGGATTTGCAGTGCTGATCAAATATTTCTATTTGTGAGCCACGGGTTGTTTTGAATTCTCTGCCAGGGTCTTTTTTTGCTCAATCTTTGGAATGAAATAGCTGAAGAAAATTACTTTGTTTCTAGATCTCATTTTTAAGAAATACTTAGGTACCAAATTCCCACTGATATCAGTGGGTTTGAAAGTAAAGCAGCAGGACAAATGAACCCCACAAAAATACCTTGAGAGAACACATCACGTTGTGCTGAGACTCTGTAACCACCACAGGGCTAAAGGCCTAAAAATACAATATTTTCTAACCATTATTCTAATTAGTAATTTCATGGGATTTTTTTTTTTTTTTACATGGAGTACACCACTGGAGTGGAAGGTTTCCTACCTGGATGCTTTATATTTATGCTCCTAAGCTGGTAAAAATGGGGATTTTCCAGCTAGAAATATGTGCCTGAGGTCTGCTCTCAAGAGGTTTTCTTCCAGCAAGCTGCCTTGGGAAGGGATGTCTTTAAATATTATAAATTAGAGCAGCTGTTGATGGTTCTTGCAGAATCAATACACGAATAAGGAAGATTGGTTTAGAAAGTCATGGAATTCTCCCAATTCCCAAAGAATAAAACTTAGTCTAGCTGAGAATCTTATCTACATTGTGGCTTCTCTTGCCATTACCCAACAAAGCCTGAGCCTACGCAGAAAATACTGTTTTACAGGGGGCTGGGGTGGTGTCACAGACGAGGAAAAGTGAGATCAGAGCTTGAAAAGAAAATTGCCATGTAACAAGCCACTGTACCAAGAGTGGTCACACTGTGCTTGAAATAAGGGTTTAATTTAAACTTAATGAGTTTTCTGCATGCTGGCTACGACTAAATTGATTAGAAATATATGTTTTGGTTTAACAACTGTGCTGCAGGAGAAGCATTTGTTACATAGCTGTTGAAGTGGCTGTTTTCTTGATCATTTGATATTGCATGTCCAATAATAGAAATGGATGTAATCGAAACGCAGAATCCATCCTACTTAGGGCTCATAATTAAATGCTTTCCAAAAATGTTTATCATAACTTCCCACTCTGGCTTGTGGCTCATTTAATCAAATGGTAAGATCCTTCTCCTCTCACCTGTGTCTGCAACAGATAAAACTGAGGGAGGGATATGTTGCTTAATTAACCCTGTAATTCTTACATTTGGGTTAATTAGCATCTAAATTAAGGTTTCTTGTGTATCATATGCTTGCTGCTGTAGTCTGTTCTACACAATTTATGCCTCTGCTGCTGAGATATTTCTGCTTGCCTGCATGATTTGATTGTTTTCATATGAAAGTTCTAAATTTTTCTGCTGCCTTATGTGCACCTCCTCGGGTACCAATTACAAAACACATCACCTGATAACTAAAATACCTGATTGATAACTAAACTAACTGACTGATAACTGAAATAACTGACTGTACAAAGAGTGAGCCAGATCCTGACTGCCCTTGGCATGTGAACAATTTCAGAATCCTCATCTGGTCACCACATACATTGTGGTGAATGTGACCCCAGGATTTCAGTGTGTCCAAATGTTGTATTAATTTGGATGCCTTCACTGGATTCATTCAGCTGTTCAAACCTGCTCTCTCTGCTCACTCATGAGGTATCAGTTCACTTAGGATTTGCAGAAAAAATGGCTGAATTATTCAGGAACATCTATATTCATGACAGAGATGACAAAAAAATGAAGTCATCAAAAAATTGAGTTGTAGCTTTCCCATCATATCGGAGTAGGAAAGGTGCAGATTGCAGTTTCTTACTCTGAGGCCATCATAAAGAGGTGAAACCTCTGTCCTCCTTCATTCATTTGGTCTGAGCTTGCTATCACCCCTCTGAAGGACAGTCTGGGGATGTCCGAGCTAAAAGGGTTAAATAAAAATCAGAGTGAGGTATAGAGCATAATTTTATTATGTGGTTTGAATTTCCAGGAAGGAACTTTGAAGGAAAACAACAATTTGCAAGCTCTGCATTGTGAATGTAGGGCCCAAGCACCTTAGAATATGTTGTTGGTGGGATGGCTGCAAAGAATTCAGTTGTTCATTGAAACAGAGATCCGGAACCAGTCTGGATAAATGGCTCTATTCAAAGAACTTGTAAATTAATGCTCCTTATGACACCAAGTAGTGCCTTTTAAAAATGCCAGCCCACACCCCTTACAATCTCTAGCTGTCCATAAGTAGATACAAAACAGAGTAGGAATTAAAATATTAGGTATGAGCAGAGAAATGTGGAGTTTGATCTTTTTTTCATTCTGAACAATGCGTCGGTTTCGGGTCAAACCTAACTCTGATGAACAGTTGCCCTGTAAAGGAAAAACCCTTATCAGAAACGCTCCTTAAAACAGCTTATGAATTATTTCACAAGGAAAATAGCTCTTTTCAGAGCATGCTTCAGAAACAGGAAGGGCAAATACGTGTGTTGGATTTGCAGCAACAACAGGACGCAGCCCTGCTTTACCTGAGCAGAGGGATTTTTTATGAGTTACAGGGTTTCATGCACAGAGTCCATGACCAGAACCCTCTACAGTTAATGCTTAGGAGCTTACCAGGAGTGTGCAGTTTTCAATTCCCAAACTTTTAGACTGATTCGGTTGAGATCAGTGTATTGTCATCTTGCAACACAGATTTTTCTTTTGGCTTGCTCATGCTGTAATAGCTCAAAAAAGCCTCCAAAACCCCATCCCAGACAACAAACAATATAAAAAACTTGACTCTGAAATGATACTGAGAAGTCTAAAACAGCGCTATAGGGAGTTAAAATCACTTCCTTATCTTATCTGTGAAAAATACCCTTTCCTAATGCGTTATTCATTATGGACACAAATACTCTGGATGACATCAGACCAATTGAGAAACAATTTGAAGAAAATGCTTTCTAGGAAATTGTATGCTATTCCCCTTAACCACCGAAATGAAATAAGCTAGCAAATAAATATTCAACACTGGTATTTTATCCACTTTTCCTTAACTAATCAAAACCAAGCTGTGAATCATGGGAAAACTGAAATTAGTCTATTGTGCAGAAAATCTGTGCACAGTATGAAAATAGATGTGAATGTGTGCATATGAACAGCCCTAATGTTGTACTTACTGTTACTGGGGTTGACAGAATTGCTTATTACTGCTGAAACTTCCTATTTTGAACAATTAAAGATAAGGTCTTTGCCAAAATGTAACTGAACTGAATTTTCCATACCTGAGAATCTGCTGGAGTTTGTGAGTTTGGTTTGTTTGGGGTTTGGTTTTTGGGTTTTTTTTTGTCGTTTCTGAGGCTAAACTTGGCAACTGCCGAGATCCAAAATCACAGAGCTGGGGCAACAAGGAGGCGATGCAAGAAGCCTTTATTTTATCGATCTCATGGGGCAAGGGTGAGACAGAAAGATGTAAAATCCATGCCATAACACTGGAAGCCGAGGTTGCAAAGGTTACACTTCCTTAAATAAACTTTTCAGCCAATTGGTGTCTGACAAGCAGTTTGTTAGCATCTTAAACCACCAATCACTAATTGCACTGTCCCACGTGGGCCTTGCTACAATGCGTCTTCTACAATTCAATCTTTATAACCTTGTACGAGTTTTCTACATAAGATTATATTGTTACATTCTAAAATTCTCACTAACTTTATTGAACGGTGAATGAATGTTTTGTTTAAGGCACCTGCCATCTAGCTTTAAAGGCTTTTGTTCAAACTACAGGCTATTCTTTGTACTTTGAGTTTTTGCAACTTTACTTTTGCAACGCATCAGATCTGTTCCCAAAGTTGAAGCTCGAACTGCAATTCTTGCTCAGTGATATCTCTATCCCATGGTTTTCCCACATCTGCGTATTTTTTCTCAGTGTTAGCATACAGGTGAGCAAAACTACATGGGTTTTCAGTCTGACTCTGAGAATTTTCCACAAACCCATTCCTCACAGGCAACCTTATTGTTCTTGTGACATAGTGCTGGGAAGGGAGAGAGATGCAGGTGAAAGAAGGACAGAAGAGGAAGGGAGAGTTAATTCAGCAGTGTTAGGTGAGGTCACCTAACACATCCAGACTTGGAGGAGCAATCTCTGCATCCAAAACACGACAGATCTATTCTGACTTCTGCAGCTTAACTCTGTCTTAGCTTGTGTGTGTGTCTGTTCAAGAGGGTGACAAATCCACCTGAAATACAGAGCTAAGAGCTCCTGTCAGTGTGAGGGGAAGTCCCAGACGCTGAACAGCTGATTGTGATGATGCCCCAGGTTTCACTTTCCTTTCAGAGAGGAAAAACCTAAAGGATTTTTACCAGCTGTCATTACTGGAAGCAGCTGACAAAGTGTTTCTTTCAGTGCATATTTTTAGTTTTGCCCTGAAATTTATAGCTTGGATGCAAGAATCAGGCTAAACACCACTCTCAGCAATTTTATTGTAACTGTGAATCACGACCCATTCCATTTACCACAGGGCCAGCAAACACCCATTGTTGACTCCTGATACAGAAGTTACAGCGTCAGAGCCTTAGCAGGGATAAATTGCCGTGGCCAGGCTGCATCAGCACATGCACAGAACTGCTTAAGTCAGATGAATTATCCCAAGGGAAGGACGTGCAGCAAGCATATTGAGTATTTCTGCATGAAGCCAGCTGTTTCACACTGTGGTTGACCAC
Source organism: Picathartes gymnocephalus (assembly GCA_013390045.1). Taxonomy (NCBI): domain Eukaryota; kingdom Metazoa; phylum Chordata; class Aves; order Passeriformes; family Picathartidae; genus Picathartes; species Picathartes gymnocephalus. Next base: position 10,710 of record WEKY01003875.1, on the reverse strand, counting down.
ATTCTGGTGTAGCTCCAGTGCAAGTAGCCAAGGCTGTTGTAAGTTACCAGCACAATTAGCTCGTCTGTCTTATGCACCTGGAAATCAGAGCGTGGTGATAAATTATTCCCTTAAGCACATTGAACCTACAGCCAATAACGATGAGCCAAAAAAATTATCTTATGCCTGAAGCTTGGATTAGAAAAGCAGGTTTTTCTGCAGGGGAGCTCCTGTAAGGCTGAACCACAGGCACAACTGCTGTACTTGGTGTTGAATGTTTGGGAAGATAAGAAAGTATAATGCTTTTCAAGGTTGATTCTGGGTGCTGTGGTTTCTAGGAACACAGGATTTTCTGAAGAGTCAAGGGTGATAACTAACAAAGGCTGATAAATTGTGTTAAAAATTTTAACAAACACTCGCATTCTGCAGTATTTGGTAGCCTTTATGTTTATAACATTATTGCAAAGTTGAAGTAAATATGAAAATTACAATGTATATGTAATATACATATGAAAATTCAATATGTACATTATAAACAGCATGGACCAGTAGAGTGGTGAAGCACAGAATAACACAGCACAGCTGGAATGAAAATGGTCACAAAAACCTGACACCATGCAAAGCTTGCCCAGGAGGTAATAAGAAAATTGAAATCACTATTACTATGCAGAGTGTTGCCTTATCACATCAAGCAGCAGGTAAAATTGACTGTCAGGATTTACCTATCTTGTTTCCAATATGAGATTGGTCATTCAGACCAGGCAGCATCAAATGGCAGCTTCGTTTTCTACTGAGGAAGGATATTCCCCTCAGAGCATCAGTTTAGACCTAGAACTTTCACAGAGCATAAAATCAAAAGTGATGTACCATGAAGTGACTTATTTTCCAAGAATATCCAAGTAAATGCAAGACTGTAAAATATTTGTCACTCGTGTCTCCTTACTGTGTAATTACCGTGATTTGCAGTGTATTCAGCATATTTGGAGGAATCAGAAAAGGGGGTTTGGATCAGATAAGGACTAATGCTGGGGTTTAGGTGTTTAAATATTACCCAAGGAAAGCTTTGATCTGCTGACAATTCTTTTGTACTGAATTGGAGTCTTTGGAAAGATTCTCGGTGAATCCTCTGAGATGAAGCTAAATGTGCCTGTGGTGTTTTCCTCAACCTCTTCTTAGTGCATTAATTAAACTGACTCAGTATCTTCACACCTGACTGGAACCTGTGCACTTGAAAATGTTGGTCTGAGAGGATTCCAGCAATGGCAGTGAGATATTCAGGCGTGACAAAGTATTTCTTAAAGGATATCAGTAGGATGACTCATCCCCTGGGGTTTTGCTGCCTCTAGCTTTTACTTCCATAGCTTTCTTAATATAAATGTGGAAAAGGACCATTTTTACAGCTGCCCTCCAACAGAGCTTCCCCTGTGTACTGCAAACCAAGGTTGAATTGTGAACCTGTTTGGCATTTAACCGATTTATGGTCCTAGAATTCCTTAAATAATAACTAAATAATTCCCTAAATAATAACTAAAACCCAAAATGCTTGAATTTTTATTCATCCTGCTGAATAAATATCTCTGGAACTTGCTATTTTATTAATAACTTCAGCTTTCACTTGTTTCTGCAGTATAATGAGTAGTCTGTGTAGAAATAAATATCCTTCACTTGAACTCTGATCGAGTAATTACTGTTTGAAGTTGATAGAGATTTGCCACGTAACTCCAAAATCTGTATTTTTCCTAACTGTTAGCCTAAAATATCTGACAGAGAAAATGCACCCTACCAAATTGTCTGGCCAGCATTAGTGTCTGCTCAAGCTGTGCATAGAGCACACTCTGAAATGCTGTTGCCCCACGGGACCTGAAACAATTTTCTCATTGTGTTCTGTGGTTTGGGTTTCACAGTGCTACAGAAATTTTTATCACTTAAAAATGTACTGAAGGGTTCACACCACGAGGAAAGGCTGTGCTGTGCAGCTGTGTCCTTGCTGCTGAAGAAACCCCTGCTGCTTCAAGGAAACTGCTGTTGCCCATTCCTGGATAACATTAATTGTTTAAAACACTGTGCTACGTAGACATTGAAATGGGAAAATCCATAATTCATAATTCATCTCCGTTGCCAGGCTCTGTGCTGAAGGGCTGAGCAGCAGAGGTTGTGCAGCTGTGACAGGGACAGCAGCCAACCTTCACTCTGTGCTCTGCTGCTTCAGCTCTGCTGCCTCCAGAGCACTCACACGCCAGCTCCATCACCTGTTTGTACAAGTGGCTGTTTCTGGAGGCCCTTAAAGGCCTTTTAGCTGCATGCATGGAGAAGAAGGATTTAGAAATTAATGTATCAGAACAGCTGGAAGGCAGCCAGCTGTTGGAGTGAGCCTCCTTTGGTCCTGGCACTTCTCCTCCACAAGCAAAGAAGCTGCTCTTCAGTAATCTCAGTGCAGGACACCACTGGCAGCATCCTTTGTATGACTTTTGCTTTAGGACTGAAAAAAGAGAAGTGCCAAACAAGCTTCCATTTCTTTTCAAATTCCTCACTTTTTCTGGAATTTGAAGAGAAACACAATACTGGTTCCTTGATCTGAGATCACGTGCCCAACCTGGGAGTTTCTGTATGCAAAGACTTTTCTCCATTTTCATTAAACATCAGGAAGTCTCTCTATCTGGCCTGCAATTATAGTTGTTACAGTTCAACAACTTCCCAAAGTAGAAACTTTGGGAGAGATATAAAGAAGAGAAGAACTTCTTTTCATATCTCTTCATTAGAAACACTTCAAAGAAACTGTTTTCCTTTTCATGGTGCATAAAAGATTTTTGCCCTAACTTCATGAAAATGGTTCAGTGAGGTATATTGTCTTTTGGAAACCATTAAATGCAGACATGACACAAAATGAAGATTCAGGAGATTCACTGAGAGAAGAATCAGTTTTGTGTGCATGTTGCTGTTGAATGCAGGCTTGCCAACACACAGGTGGGGATGACAGTTGGCAGAGCAAAATCTATTTTTCTATATTTTCTTAAACTGGGCCTGGTAACTTTGGCTGAATTATCAAGCAATCAGAAACAGGGCATCTGAATTTACACACCTTCAAATGAAATATTTTAGCAGCATGGTTCAACTAGGATGTTTTTCCTTCACAATAGATAAATTCAGTTGTCTCTGTACTATCTGTACTTTCCTGTAAAACATGTTTTCCTTTAATTTTCTTTAATTTCCCTGAGGGCAATTGTGAACTATTGTTATGGTCTCAGAGTAAAACAGAACTGGAATACAGCTCTTGGTGCAAAAAAATACAGCAAGGTTGCGTAATAATCTGCAAGAAAGAACCAAGATTTCCTCTAATCCAAGAGCTGGAGTAGATGGCCTTGGAAATAACCCTGAATAAGTGTATACAGTAAAAAACCTACACACAGAGACCTGGATCACACTCATTAGTCTTGCTTACGTGCCTGCCTGGTATGTCCTCACGATTCTTTAAGGTTGTGCCTTTAATTCATATCGCCACCAGGAAGCAATTTTTTTTTTTTCCCCCCAGTTTAAGGTAGGAAAGTCTCTCCTATAAAGGTGCCAAGTTACAGACTGGAAAGATGTGGACACTGTCAGTACACTCTGCTCTGTGCAGTGTCCAGCCTTGCCCTCTCCTGCTCACTCCCTGAGCTAGAAACTCGGCATTCTACTGGGGGCTGGCTGAATGTACTGAACTCCTACACTGAACACAAGGATGTGTGAGAGGACCTGTGCTTCAGGAAGTCGTTGGATTTACTGGCTCATTACAACCTCAAAATCTGGGAAACTATCACATGTCTCTTTGATTAAAAATCCTGCATGGAAATAATTTATCTGACTCTGTCCTCTCAGCTGTGTTCACTTGTGATTTTTGGAGTCATACAGCTGCTGAAGGAAGGGGTGTTCATTTTTTGTTAGCATTGGGCTGTACCTGCAGCACCCACCCTTTCTGAATGAGCACAGGTACCTTTCAAAGTGTCATTAATCACCTTTCTTTAGGGACTTCTCATTCCTAGCTGTGCCAAAGAGAAATTTGAAATTTACACTTAGAGCAGTAGGTATTTTTGACTAGTAGTCATTTCAGAGTAGCAGGTAGGACTTCCCAAATTCGTCACATCCCTGTTGATTTGTGATCATTTGAAAAAGACTGGCAAGAAACAGCAAAGCAGTAATAACTTTTCTGACGTGCATTTTGTAAATGTAGAGAGCCTACAAGTGTAGTGAAGGTGGGGATGCTGTGCGTTGTGGCTTCTTTCAACTTGATTATGCACATGGTACCAAGAAAGGTCTCTCTTGTTCCCTGGTGACATCTGGGATTTTGGCAGGCACAGAAAAGTAATCAGAAGCACAAGGACCAAGTTTAGCCATGGGACTTACTGTTTTGGGGAGCTGCCTGAGGGTTTTATAGAAAGGGGGGTAGTCTGGAAAATGACCTGGTGAAGTAGCATCAGGTCCCTCAGTTATCTTAATATTTTCTTCCATGATATTTAGCTGTGCTGGAAAACCTTTCTATGTACAAAAAAACCTGAGCTATCATAAAGATGCTAGTTATGTTTTTAAAAATTAAAAATGTAGCTTATATGAGGCAGAGAGAATGAACATTTCTGTGCCCTCTGACTGCTGTTTGGCTCAAAAACGTGGCGCATTTCTCTAAAGAGAGCTGCAGGCTAAGATTGCATTGGTTTCTCCTGCACATCAAGTGTGCAGATAGATACTAACCTGCTAAAATCGACTGATGTTCAAGGGGGATGTCAAGCTGCTTGTAAATGCAGTAAGATAACTCATTGCTGAGCTTTTTTTCCCCTTGCCTGAGATGAATACCCTAAAAAGTGGGGAAGAAAAACCTGGAGTCATGCACTTTGTGGAAGGTGAGCTGGAGCAGAAACCCAGTGATACCCCCAGGTCCCACCACCACTGGGATCAAATCTTCAGGATGCAGCAGACAGCTTCGTGTAGGGTCTTCTCAAATATGCAGAATGTGTGCAAGGGGACATTTTTTAACCTGCAAACCTTGTAAAACCTCTGCTGATTGGAAATCTCCCCATTGCAAATGCAGCTGGGGGCTGATTTGGCCCAGGTAAAAAAAAGTTGTGCTTTCAGTCTGCAATCAAGTGAGCACATGTGCACAGCTGTGTTTATCTGACACTTTGCAGATCAGGATTTTGTTTCTAAATAGCATGCTGACAAGAACAAGGTCGTGGAAGTCTTCCTAGCAGCACTCAGAAATAAATATATCTTTTTAGAATGTTACCTTAAGAGCTTAGAAATTATGATTCTAATTTCTTACAAAAGATTGGGGGGTTTTTTAGTGTGTTAACCTTCACTTAAATATACCAAATTAAAGGACCTCTAAAGTGTATCTAGGAAAAAGCCTTATTTAGTTAGTGATCTGGCTTTTAGTAAATAAAAACTTGTCTAACACTCACCTTATAGTTTCAAAGAAAAATGTTAACAGCAAAATATATGGGATTGATTATGACATGTCCAAGCTGTTGAGGTGGGGTTCTACTTTCCACTGACCTGGCTGGAATTGAAAGGCTGAAGTCTATTGGAGTTGAAAACCTCAAACACTGAATTTCATTCATGGCAACAGAGGGTGGGAGAGGGTGTCTTCAGGGTTCTGTTGTGAAGTCAGCTCTTAATTGATTTTTCTGAATGTTCTTTGGAATGAAAGATGGACCATGACTTTCCAGGAGATGGTTTTATGCACATCAGCAGTACAGCTGCAGGATGGCAGATATGAGGACTTCTGACAGCCTGGAAAATCGGGGTATTCCTGACTCCAAAGTTGCCCCCACAGGACAAACCCATGAATAATCAGGAAACTTTGGAAAAGCTGTGTTGATGGACAATATGCTAAACGCTACCTTTAAATACTTTTTCACAGAATCAGAGAATATTCAGGGATATTGGAAGGGTTCTCTGGATATCACCTAATCCAGCCACCTGCCAAGGCAGGGTCACCTGGAGCAGGTTGCACAGAAACATGTCCAGAAGAGTGCTGAATGTCTCCAAAGAGGGAGAGACTCCATGAACTCCCAGGGCAGCCTGTTAGAATTATTATAGGATTATATTAACTGAAGAAATTGTTTGTAAAGCATCTAGGAAAGGCCTAAATATTTATTATGGACTTGTGGTTTTGGGGAACTTGGCTGGGAGACCACCCAGAAGAATGAGAACCAGGCAGGCTGATCTTCAGATCAGAGCAAAACCAACACTCTGGATAGTCATAACTGCCTTTTACGGAACCTAATAGAAAAAATATGGACCCTTAAAATAAAAAACCAATGGTCTGTATGGGTCTTAAATTCTTCTCCCTCCCTTATATGTATCAGTCATGTTGTAGCTTCATATCTGTGCTATAAAAAGTTCTATTTCTGCTTTTTCAGATGGGCACATAACAGGACAGAGAAGGTCCTTTAGACTGAAGGGGATGAGAAACATATGGAATGGCTGGCTGCCACTTCACTACATAGCACAATTCCCAGAAGACTGAAAGATTACCCAAGCTCATCGAGTTGCAGAGAAGTAAGTTACCAAGCAGGAAAAAAAAGGAGGTGATATTATTGAGAGAACACAGCCCATGAATGCTCATTTCTTAAAACGGGATTCCATTTGCCTGGAGGTATTGAAAATTATGCATTATGTAAAGATTCCCACATAATAAACAAATGTTTGCATCTGTGTCTCCTGGGCAACTAACTGTGAAAGAAGATGTTTTTTATTCTATCAAGTAAAGAATCTTTCACAGAGAGCTATCCCAGGTAACTACATTTACCTTCTACCTATACTTGAGAAAAGGTGAACATTTGTTTCCTATTTCACTGTACTCTTGTGCTACAAATGAGATTTCCAGTCTCTTCCTTTCTCCAAAATACCTCCTAACTGAATTAGAATTTAAGAAAAGTGCTAAGAAAATGTATTTACTACTTTTAATCGCAACTGTAAGTCTCCAACTCAATCCTAGCTGGGCAGCAGCTGATTTAGTACGTTCCCAACATACTGGTGATCACATCATTCAAGAGGCTTTCTTGTGCTGGGAAAGTCTGTGCTGAAATTAAAGTTCTGTTCTTTCTCCCAATTCTTGCCCTAGCCAGTAGAGCCCAGTGTGATTTCAAAGGGTGAAGAACTGAGCCAGGTCTGTCTAGGCTGCTGTTTATGAAAGTTATGGCTGCTCTTTGGTGAGAATGTTTTATCCACACCATTAAATTTAAAGGATGGCTGGACCCTGGATAAGAGTTTGGTAATTTCAGGTTTATAAAGGAAGCCCTTCAGACTGCAGGGTGTGTGAAAAAAGGGAAGATGCCCTTTGGTTCACAGCCCCTGCCCTAAGACAAAGCTCTGTTGCCTCTTGGAGAAGAAAAATTAAGTATTTAATGCTAGATAAACATAGTACCAGCTTGGTCTTGAAAATAGCACAACCCCATTTTAAAATAATTCAATAATAATGGTTGAGGAGACCAGGGGTAAAAATAGCTAGAAAACTTCAGCTGTGCTGTTTGAAGTCCAGTTAAAATTTGTAAGGAAGGTGAAAACTCTTCAGTGCAAACATTGGAGCATCATTCTAAGCATCCTTTAGGTAACAGAGAAATCCCTACTGTGTCACCTGGAAAATTAAAATGCTGTGGTTGGTATCTTCTCTGCTTTGCAGCTGTGCTCTAGACCTGTCAGTACTCTAATTGCAGCTACATAATTAATGTTTGATCTGCAAGCTGCTGCTGCTGCTGCTTTGGGGGGGTTAACATCTGAAAGTAGGAGGCAAAGAAATTTTGCAGGGGTTGGGCAGAGGGTTAATGCTCACTGAACACACCGACTGAGCTCCAGAGCACACTTTGGTTGTAGGAAAATGGTTTTGTGTGGGCCAGGCTGTTGCTGAAAAATTCTTTTCCTTTAAAGTAGCCCTGTCACACTGGGTGAGTGCTCTGAAGATGGAATATCTGCAGCCCCTGCTTTAAATGAGAATTCATGCAGTTTTCAGACCTCTCCAATGAAGTTTGTGCCTCCTTTCCCGACCCTGTATTGTCAGGTGTATGAGAAATGCCAGAGTGAACTTTGAAGGTACATAGTTAATAGAAAAAAGGATTATTGTAGTCCACAAAGGCCTCTCTAACATATACTGTAAAAACACAGAAAATATCACCAGTTGCCCTTATTCAATATTAAAAAAAAAAAAAAATTCAAAGCTTAAATGCTTTGAATAGCTTACTGTGTTCCCTTATAGCTAATTAACAATACTGAATTTTAGTAAATCAAGTATTTTTGGCAAACACGTAGCAATACAGGTCAAATATAGACTAAAATATCAGCTACAAGAAAAAAAAATAATGTTTTTAAACACCGTTTTCCCCTTATATTTATTCTGCATTTGTGCCTGTATTTAGCAATAATCCAGTGCATCTTGCATATGATAAATGATATTTTAATCCAACATTTTTCTGGTTTAGAGACCAATGGGCC
>WEKY01003856.1:24989-37338 GCA_013390045.1 Picathartes gymnocephalus | reverse complement strand
CCAAGGGGCAAGGCGTGCCACTGAAGAACTGTCTACCTTGGTCTGTCTTCGCCTTTCACAGTGCCTGCCCTTGATTCAGCTTTTACAGTGCCTGTCCTTGAAGGTCCTGTTCAGGTGGACCACTCCTTTCCTTGTGGTTAACATAAGAGGACTTCTCTGGCCATATATGCTGATTTGGTTTCCATCTGTGAATAGCTGCAGAGAGATGATAGTCTGTGAGAGCCTAGCTGAGCCCCTGGGCTGAGGCATGACCCATCCCATAGGCCATGCCACAAAAGTGACAAAACTGGCATTGCTAAAGTGCAACCTGGTAATTACTGTCGATCTTTGCAAGAAGCATACATCGAAAAACCCAGTTTACCAACTCCCAGGGTCCTGAGGCAGCAAGAAAATGTTACCTGGTCTGCTGCTAATCCCTCTGCAGGGACAAACGTGCAGTCCTCTGCAGGTGAAAAGCTGCATTGGCTGGGATAAAATGTGGCAAGACAGGAAAAACACTTTTCTCAGAACATGCTTCAGCTGCTGCCACCCTGGATTTAACCTGAGATCTCATAGGAAAATTAGATGGGCAAAAGATCAAAAGGCAAAACTTTGTCCCCATCTGAGTGTAAGGAACAGTGTGTTGTTTTCTAGGGTGCTTTTGTTGTCCGAGGTCAGGGTAGAATTAGACTCAGGGCAACCAGGACAAATATCAGACTGAGGATTAGGCTCAGCACTCAGGTGCTGTTTTGGAAGATGAGTGTCTTTTTATTCAGAAGTGGCAAGGATGCAGGGATGCACTAGTGAGGACCATTCAGATGTGGCACAGGCCTGCTGACTGGAACAGTGCCTGGGTGTCATTAGTGGACAGTCATATAAACATGCCCCAGCCAATGAGTTAAGTCACTCTTTCTCCATTCTTAGAGTAAATGAGGAATGGCTTCAGTTTCTGGAAGCCTACTGCTATTAATTGCTGAAATACATTGTAACTTTGTTTCTGCTGTGGAGGGTCCCAGTGCCAGGAGGGAAGCAGATCTCTCCCTGCAGTGTGGCAGACTGCTTTCCTGACTGTTTTGTTTCACATTTATTTTCCTCCAGTCCTGATCACACAGGGGTAACTTCTGTCATGCTGTTTCTGGCCACTGTACATAATTGTTATCAATGGACAAGAAAATTGCTGCTTCTTAACAGCAATTTTCTATCCAATGAAGCTAGATAGTACTAGTACTAATAGTCCCACGTTTTGTTCCTCCTTGCAGTACTTACTCTTGATGTCCAGCAAATGTGTTCCTGTTAACATAGGAGTCAGGAGAGATGACTGCTGTGCACAGCCTCTCTAGAATTAGCTTTCTATGAAATAATCAAAGTGCTTGTTCAGTCCTGGGCCACTGCACTCTGGCTGCAGCATGTAGGTGCTAGGGAAACAAGGTTCATATGTGGGCTCAAAACAAAGCTGCAAGTCTCAGCAACTCAGCCCAAAAGCCCATGGTGCTGTCCCTAACAGGGGTGGGGCATTCCTAAGTGTTAGAGCTACACTGAATTTTTACTCTCTCTCATCAGCAAGAAGTTTAAGTCACTCCTTTCCAGTTATGCCTTCTGAACTGTTCCTGCATTTCTTCCCCAAAGGTCCTAAATACTCACTGCTGGTCAGATTCTTGCCCTACTGGGGCATATGGAGATATCCAAACAGAATTACTAGGCAGTCAACAGAAAGTGGGAGCAGCAGAGAGGTGATCTTTGCTTCCCTGACTTTGAAGTTGGTCATGGCTGATTTCATATGCACTCTAGAAGGTCATCTTCTGAGGACCAGACATCATGGAACAAGACCAAACTGTACTACCGAGCACTCCAAGCAGCTTTGTTGTCCTCTGGCCACCAGCAGAGATATTTTCCTCTCCCTTTCTGGTAATGGCATCAAGGTCAGGTAGATTTCTGTTCTGGGGTTATTTCAAGTACCAGGACATTCCATGGGATTGGTATTTCATATTTCAAACAGGTGATTTGCAACTGAAACTTCCTGCAAATTAGCTGAGGGAGAACCCAAAAGTATGGTAACACACTTCAGCTATAACAAAGTCATGTACTACATAGCACTGTGACATTATCACTGTCACTTATAGTAACAGAATTAGCAATCCTATTTTTAATCCCAGGCATTGAATTAGTGATTACTATTAGCAAAACAGTTATTCATGAGCTGCCAAACCTTGGCAGCTTTGTGAATGAAGGCAGGGAATATACATTATCTTTCGAGAGGCTTCAGAGTGCTCATCTGCACAACAAAACTGTGGTAATACTGAGGTTAATCAGCACATGCAAATCAGGGCTACAATCCTTGTAGAAGGTTATCTGCTCTAGGGCAAATTATTACTCTTCAAAGACCAAGAAAAGCAGCAAAGTTTCTCCTGGGAAGGGCAGGGGGGAAGACTCCATGCATTTAACCCAGTTCTTTTCATTTCTATGTTAAGAGCGAACATCTTTTTTTCTTTAGGGACGAACAAAAGCATTAATGGTTCATAGATGGGATTCTTTTTCCCAACTACTTGAGAGATTTTCCACTTCCCCAAGCCCCCCCTCCAAAATCTGACCTCAGGCATTTTGCTTGTTTAATGCAATAGTGGAAAAGGCTGTTCTAGAGAGGCAGAATTCAGCATGTGCAATACAGGTAATTTTGTACTTGGACTGAGTCAAATATCTTGGTGAGAGAGATGGTGTGCAATTTACTAGCTTGAATACAAGAGTGAGAGTTAGGACCACTATGTTTAGCCATAGAGATATTTCAGCAATTCCTAGAAATGTCATCTGTTGAGCACAAGTCTAGCTAAATAGCCTTGTGGCCAGTGCATGCTCGGCTCTCTGCTGTCACTGCTATTTTGCTATCAGCAGCAAAGGGGATGTCCTGTCCCCTTAGAGGGAAACCAGCTTGCAAAATCTAGGGGACTCTCACAGAGAGGTCAGATCTTTGGAGTTACTAAGGAGTCCTCTGTGGGAGTGTACATTGGAGTGCTGTTACATGTTTTTTGGCAAAATAAACATCTTCCATGGGCAGTGGATAATATCCTACAAGTTCTTGCTACATAGGTACAATGTTTATCTATAGGTGAATGGGGCAGCTGGTTACAGAACTGTAGTCATTGGACACTCATGTCAGTGCTCAGATGTACAGGGGTGAGGTTCCATGTTGGTAGTGGGTGAGACCATCTGCTGTTGAGAGCTTTTTGTACCCCCAGGCTTTGAAGGATGCCTACAGGCTGCAGGTTTTCATTGCATTTTATCATCTGAGCCACCACCTACCACCCCTCCAAGAAATCAAGGAAAACATTTGCTCTTTGGTGCAAGAGATTGTTCAGATTCTAAGTCACCGGATGCCTCTGTTCTGAAGTAATTCTCACTACCATAGCTGTCATAGCAGAGTATTGACACAGTGTCTGGTTTCAGGCCAATACACAGAAAGTCAAGCTGTGCATTTCGTTCCTCCCCTGGGCTGGAAGGAGCACTACTGATATCCTGAGTGTCTCAGCTTGCTTCAGGGAGAAAGCTCTGGCTAGGTGTCTTCAAGCCAAGGGGCTTCCCTGCCAGTGTGGGAGCACTTAAGACCCCTGAAAGCAATTTGCAGCCAAGAATGACTGACCTTTGGAACCTCTGCACATGCCAAGGGCTTGACACATTACAACGCACTCAGCTGCCTTTTTAGAGCAATACTCTGAAATACTTTTGGAACCCCCAGGGCAGCCAGGTCTCTGGGTGACAGACTGCAAGGGGGCTCGAGCCTCTGCTCTGAAATTCAGCATCATTGGTTTCCACAGGCCGTATGATCCACTTCCCATCACCTCAGTTTGGGATGAAGAGTATCTTGCTCAGTGTATGTGATAAAGCTAAATATGGACTATTTGGCAAAGCTGCTTGTCTTTTACTTTTCAGACAGAACCTCATAGCATCAGGTTTGTTCTTCCCCCCCCATAAGCTCTTTTAATTTTTTCACATCTAAACAGTGTGGTGCGTGCATGTGGGAACGAGGCGGCGAACAGACAAACTCAGCTCTTTTAGATCCTCAACCAAAAATCTTTTCAAAGAGCAGCCTGGAAGTGCTGACATTGATGATGTGATCCTGGTGAAATACCAAAGAAGGACAAGAAAGCATGCTGTTCCCCTACAGCTGAAGACCTACTGCAATCACCTCGGGAGCTGAGAGCTGTTCTGCTCCTGAACCAGTACAGCTCTTGTCAGTCAGATGAAGTTGTAGGACACGAAGTGAAGTTTACTAAAAATACCATGGTTTCCACATCTGAAGCCCTAAAATGGCAACTTTAACTAATTATGAGAGGCACAGAAATAATTAGATAAACTCTGGACTGTATTGGACAGCAAAATAAAGAGCTGCATGTAGAATCACTGTGATAATAATCCTGTTACCTGGACTTTATGTTACCTGAACTTCAAATCTGTTACCTCATTAATCAGAGCTTGTAACAGGCCATGTAAGTTCTATTTGAAGGAAGCTGGCACTTGGAAATGAAAGTAATAGGGTTACTGCATAAGAGTTCCTTTCTGCTATTCCATTGATATGACCCAGAATGTGTGATTTAGTACCATGACAACTGAGAGGTTGATTGTAAAACAGACACAAAATAGCTGTAGTCTGCCAGTTCTTCTTTGGAGTTTTATTACTTTCAGCTTTATTTCATAATCATTAGCCATCAGATAAATACTGCATGTTTTAGCTGGATATGATAAGATGGTGCGTGCAGATAGCTAACTAAGTTGACAGAATTACAGGGCAATTTTAATTATTAGAAAGGTTCATGTATCACTAGGATGGAATTTTGTTTTCTGGAGCTTTGATTAGGGGATGATTTTAAAACTGGACACTGAATTTCAGGTTCCTGGATTTATTCTGTGACATTCATGTAAGTGGCCTTGATTTCTTAAATTTTGGATTGCTGCTTTCACAGCACTAGTAGTTCCCTTTGCCTTTTCTAGGAATGCTGCTGTAGGCACAGGTCTTCTCATATACATTGAGCAGATTACTGTCCATTTCTGTGGACGATCTGATTCACCTCACCCTCAGCTTTGGGGCCTTCATGGTGAGCAAGGGGAGCACAAGATGGAAACATCCTGAGAACCAGAACGTGGGACAGTAACTGCTCTTTGGAAATTGTCTCTCTTTGCCACATATAGAAGGCCCAAGACTCACCATTTGGGCACCTTTAGTGACTCTTTTTTCTGTTTTGGATTGAATCCATTGTTCTAGGGTTATTTCAATGACATGAGAGGCACATGGCCACCATTTACCCTAGCTGGAGACCCCTTTATCTTCCATCTTGCCAGTCCCTTCTCAGCTGTGGCCCTGTGAAAGCTCCTCTGCAATCTGTGGTCTAGCCTGTCCAACCAGGGAAGAAAGAGGCATTCTCTTTCCATATATTCACAGCTGTACAGGACAAATACCACCCTCAATTTTTCCTCTCTGAGGTGAAAAAGTGTTTTCTCTTGGATGCAGGCTCTTTTTCAGCTGCTGAATGGCCTTGTTATGATGTTTTTTCCTTTCCTGTCACTGAGCATGCACTGAACATCAGGAAATCATTCCAGAAAACTGAGAGACTGTATGTGAGTGTGTACACATCGAGAATGCATAACCCAACTGATGCAGTAATGTGCAGGGTAAGTTAAAATACCTCCCACACAATATCTGACTTCTGAAGCATGGCGTCAAATTGGCCATTACCAGAGTAATGACTTAATCAGTTGTTAACAATCGCTGTACTCCCTACCAACCGATGTTCATATAACCTTGCAAAGACTCCCTTGACACCTCCTCTGCTGCTGTCATCAAATCACCTGGCCTTATTTCAGGTGTTTTCTATGCACTGCTGCCAGGGTTCCTCTCTAGTTCTTAAGGCATTACATCCAGTGCAGGGAACTCCTGCTATCCCCAAGGAGGAAAACTAAGTGGAAACTTAGCAGCTGCCGTTTACGTTAGAAATCCAGTTTCCAGCTAGGTTGGTGCTTGGTTACTTTCTGAAGTTAAAACCTTAGAGAGTAAGGTCTATCTTTCAAGGAAATTAATTCCATTCATGCTGAAGGCCTTGTCTCAGGTTTTGACAGTCCCTGCAATGCACAGAAAGTGCAGCATTCTAAATACCTTCTGGAGTCACCATATTGTGACTAACCCCAGTGACACAGCAACCGTTCCAGATGTGCATGGGCCTGATCTTGGTTCTACCTCTTCCTTGCTGGGAGATGTGGAACTCTCCTTTAGTCCTTGTCTTCATGCATGGAAATGGGGATATCAGGAGCGTACCAGTGATTAATGACCTCTGTCCTGCCAGCCTTAGTCTAGAGACATGTGAAATAATTTTGCATCAGTAGAACTTTTCTAATGAGAGCTATTCTGAAATAACTCCAGCAAAAGGTCATAGCATCAGGTAGAAAAGACTCTGGGATCAGAAATACCCCAAGGCTCCATAGGTTTTTTTTGAAAGGTAAAATGAGATTTAGCCCTGAAAGTGCCATTGTCAAGGGTCTGTTTTCACTAAAGAAGAGTTATCGGGCTCATAATCTATGCACAGCCCATGTTGCTTTGCTTCTGCTGCACAGGTTAAACATCAGTGACTAACTGCAACATCTCAAGGCATCTGACATAGTTTTCTTCCCATCAGTTGTAACTGAGATAGAGAGAATTAACTTGTGGAATGCATTCTCCAAATCATGTGCTCGTAACTGGGTGGACTTGGCATGCTAAGAGCATACCCAGCTGTGGGCTGCACAAATGACGAAGGGTTTGCTTGATTTTCCTGTAGTGTTCCCTGATGCCATCTGCTTCCAGACCTTGTGGAGAAGTTGTCTGCGGAGGCAGAAGCTTGGCAGAGAAAGCCAATTGGATAAAGACAGCATGGACTGACAAACAACTTTTGCAGGGACAGACATTTGGGACACACAAGGATGTGTTCCCTAAAGCCCTCCTGTCTGTATCAAATGTGGCATGAGGTCCTTAGTCCTGTTGACTCTGAGTGGTTCTTATGGTACTTAATTGCTTCAGAAATCCTCTACCTCCACTCCCATGCATGAAAGGACAATGGGGATGCCTGAGGAGGGGTCTTTCTTCTCAAGGCAGTCCATTTCAACAGCCTGCAATGGAAGGACCATCCGTTCCTCCATAGGTACTGGGCCACAATGTGCTAGCTTGGGCTGGCTGTGAGGTGACAAGGCCCTACACAGCTAAGACATTCAGGTGAGGCAAACAGCCTAAGCATCCAGCCTCGCAGTGACAGGATCCCTCCACATGAAACAGAAAGACAGGGAAGTTGTCTGAGGGAAACTGAGATCAGACTGCCCCACAAAGTCTTTACTCTTTGTGCTGAGAAGAGGGAGGGTAACAGAAAACCTCCCTCCCTCCCTTGCTCTCTCCCTCACTCCCTTCCTCCCTCCGCCTCCTTCCCTTTGTTCTTCTATCTTTCCATTTCTCCATCCATTCTCAGTTTGGCATCTCATTCTGTACCAATAGGTAGGCCTGGGAACACCAGCCCTGGGAACAAATGGATGTGAAACACATCCAAAGCATCTTCACTGCATTCCTCTCTCCTCTGCTCACGCCTAGTTTTCCTCCTCTTGTTTAACGCTCATTGACAGCAAATGACTTTACATACTTATATCATGTAAGCACAGATTGGGTATCTGCCCTCCTTCTCTCCAAGTGCAGCAGATAATTGGAGAAGGGTAAGAGCAGCACTAGTATACACAGTATTTCCCGTTTATACAATCTCCACATGTTTTCAGTTCAGTTATTTTCCACATTTGATGTGGTTTTCATGGATTTAGTAATCCTCATTGGATTAATGCCTAAGATCTGGCCCCCACCATGAACCCATGGAAACTTTTACAATCCACAATCTCTTGAAGGAAGTAATTCTCCAAGTTCCCTACACCTTACATGAAGAGCTACATCTTTCTGGGAATATGATGCCGCACAGTTTTGATTGATAACTCCATTTCTTTTATTGGAAGAGGTCCTAAACTAAACATCCAGTCCTTTCCTCCTTTCTACAAGATAAATATGTTCCAACAAACCTTTGATATCTTCTCTCAGCTGTCCTTTCTTTCAGAATAATGATATTCAGCCTACCCAGTTCTCCTCAGACCTCACCAGCTCCAGATATTTATTTACCTGGGTTGCCCTTCAAACCCTTCCCCATTATACTATTTCTATCCTGAGACAAGAAGACCAGGACCACTCATTGTATTTACAACCTACACAAATCATGAATTTATATGTGGCATGGTGATGCCATCTAAGAGTTCCTAGTATCTGCTTTGCTTTATTGACTGTTGCTGTACAGTGAGGTGACATTTTTGTAGAGCAGGCTCCCACAGTCCCAAGACTGTGTCACTTCTGCCCCCCCAACTCCTCCCCCTCCCTAGGCCCCATCCATCTTAAGTAGTAATGATCAGGGTAGAGCTAATACTTCTAACTTAAGAAAATAAAAATGTATGTAGGAGCAAGAGTGTCTGCCAGAGACCCCCACAGGGATGAGTCAGAAATTTGAAGGAACAGTGGTCCACAACAACAGAACAAGACCTTTACAACAATGTTTGGATACAGAAAGATGGTAGCTAGTGACCTGACACAGTCTGCTGAGCAGCTGGGCCAGGACCACACAAAAACAATTTAATCCAGCACCTCTTTTACTGAAAATGAATAACAAAACCTTAATAAATCAACAATTACTTATTGCTGTATTTGGGGTAATAAATTCTTTAGTTTATCAGTAGCTTGTTGCTTCCATAGCATGTTCTTTGAACAGTTTGCCTTTCAGTTACATCCCCTTTCTCTCCTGAACAATAAATTAGCATTCATTTTTTTTTTAAAGGAAAGGAGGGGAAAAAGAGGATATATTACAATTTTTTTCAAAGCAAAAGGAAAAATGCAACATCTTTTTGACATATATCTTAAAATAATATGAGGATCACTTTCTCTGCATGTTAGATGCCTATACATAAATAATAAAGGACATTATGTTATTTACAGTGTTACACAATAAACTAAGAGCGTCTCATTTAACACAATATCCATAAAGACAGTAAATAATGAAAACATCCATGTATGTACAAGATGTATTTACAATAGAATAGAGAATTACAAATGATGATAATTGGCCATGTTCTTTGTCTGCCCTTCTCTGCAGCATTTCATAGGTGCTGTTTCTTACTAGAAGTAAGTCCCAGGTGATGGTAAATAGCCACACTGCAGGGCCAAGAAGTGCTCAACGGTCTAAGAGGTGTGTCCTTTGAGGAGACACCAGTTTACTATCCTGGATGCTCAGGAAACTGCTTGCAATGTGTGTGAGAGAAGCAGGGAGGTGCAGCATTGTTGTTTTGGAGTACTAGAAAGAAGGAGCTTTCCTGTTTCCCTGATAAAGGCAGTGATTGATCTCTTAAACCTGGGTGTGTTGGGGTGGCTCAAGTGAGGAAGGGAATAACTGGGCCAAAAGAGGGAGTAGGCTTTTCTCTGTTACATGAGAACCTCTATGAAGCGGTAATGATTTACACCCCTTAAATAGACAGGCTGTACCAGGTTGTGCACAACATAATCTAGCTATACACTATTGAAAGAAGCCTTTTATCTTGGAATAATTCCTGCATATAAACACATACACAGGAAAAACTCATAGCTCAAACTAAATGTCATGGAAATAAACCGGGACAATCTCAACAACACTGCCACCACTGGAATAATTCTCCCCCTCTTGAAAGTATGTTTCTTCTTGTCATGACTTTTAAGCCAAAGAACTGGCAAGCATTACACAGTGATGGCTCAAGGGTGTTGGGAGTGCCTAGCTCAAAGGTCTGGGTAATGAAGCAAATATCCCCAACAGGGGAGCTGGCCTTTTCCATAGGCACTTGCTGGCTCTGCTCCATGCTGCTGCAGCCTCCATCCCCTTGGCCAGCAGGAACTGGCTGCAGCCTGCCAGCAGCACCTGTGGCCAGGTAGGCTCACTAAGTTCTGGGTGTGGACCTGACTGATGTAAAACACCCTCACAGTGTGATAAACACAAGTTGAGAGGTGAGGGTCTGTGTCCACGCTTCTGTGCGTGCCAAGCCAGGGCTATTCCTGAACTCACTGCTGCATGAATTGTGCTGTAAGGCTGGGTTCTTCACAAAGATCTAAGGGCTTAGGCAGCCATATCCCCAATTGTATTTTCTTGTTCTTAGGTCCACGTGAAGTCTCCAGCCTAATTTCATGCTTGCGCTATAACACACTGTGTATGTTCCGAGGGGGAGGAAGAGCAGGAACTACACAGCGTTTCGACTTTGAGGCACTGCAACAGAAGAGGTGTGACATTTTTCCCTAGACCTATACCAAATAAATTTCACATGTACAGCTCCTAAATATGGAATTGCTCCTTCACTTCGTACTGTCCCTCCATAATAACAGTGTTAGTAGTCAAATAATCTACTCAATTTCAAGGCATGTTCCCTTTCCATTCTGATTAATCTGTCTGGGCTATTATAGATACTTCAACAAGAGTTGGCCTTGTGGTTGATATATACTGGAGGAGTTTAGAAAAGACCTGTGTTATAATCTCTATTCTGCTACTAAGATGGGTGATTTTTGGGCAAATCTCTTGTTTCTCTGCCATCCTGTTTCTGTCTCATCTGTCCTGCAAGGTCTTTGCAGTGTTAGAGGCCTTCCTGAAAGGGCAGATATTCAAATGCCCACAGAAACTCAACAGTGCAAATCCTTTGGAAACATGTGGCCTTCATTAGGAAAGCCCACCTGGCCCTCTGTACTACTGAGTTGCAGAGTTACTGGAGAGGTGGATATTCTGCTGCATGGGATTGCAGATAAATAGGCATGACTAAAGGGATGAAAATGAGAGTACGGTGTCTAGAATTTGTAGAGAGCTTTTGTTGTAGTCTGCAAAGGCAAAGTGTGTTCAAGTACATGCCAGCTAGGGAAAAATGGCAAAGGGGACTTAAGTACAGACAGTATGTATTTGCCATCTTCCACAGATTTCTCAAATAAGCAGTGCCATTTCAGCCACCACATAGCCCAAAACTGTGCTAGTTTCCTAGCCTTTCAGTTTTACCCCTAACATCTGAGTGGACAAATTTGTTTCCTGTACTAAGGTTTTTTATGTTTTTTTCTGCTGAATCTGGTGTTCAGGTAGACTCACCTGTGTTCTTACTAATGTGATATGATTATTTGTACAGTGAGGAATTCACTGGTTTTTGATATCCTGGCAAAAAGCTTCTTTTGCTATGCTTTGCTTTCAGGTCTCAAATCAATAGGACACCTCGTTCAGCAAAACTCTTAGGCACATGCTTAACTTTTTGCATGTGCTGGATGTGTCAATGAGTGTCTAGCACATGCTGAAGGTAACTTTTGCTGGGATTAGCATAAGCATATGCTTGAACAATTTACTGAGTTGGGACTTTTGTTCCTCAGGTTTGCATCTCACAAATTTTCCTTGATGTATTTCTCTTCATTTAACTAGGACCAGAACGTGGCCCAAAGGATGAGTGTAGTTTGGCTGAAATTCTTTTTCTCTTGACAGGGCTCTTATTTAGAGCTCAGTAATACCTGTAAAACATATGTTCTCATTTTCAGAATCCCCAGAGTCTAGGAAAAACATTTGTTTTCCACATCAATCCTGAGTCAATGCTGTGCCAACTGAACACACAACAAAAAATCAAAAGTATAGAAGAGGCAGAGTGACCCTGACTAAACTGATAGGAATTCAGTGCAAAAGAGGCCATTTGCTTCTGTTTGGATGGATGCATCTGCTCCAGCACAGACAGCATCCTTGTTCATTACTAGTCAATGACTTCAAGACTGTCACTGGCTATATAAACACTGGTATCAAATAGTCACACATGGGTTACTAGGGCTGGAACCCACATGGTGTGACTGCCTTCATAAATGGGCTCTGCATCAGCCTTGCCTCTCTCAACTCAAATAATGGAGTCAATAAAGGTGAGTGGAAATAAACTCCATACATCTGCTTTGTCCTTCCTACATGCCTATACTTTTTAACCATTCAGCAAATCAAGTTCTTCCCTGAAAGGCCTTTCTGTGTCCAAGAGTAAGCCTTACTCCAACAGCAACTCTAATAAGGTATTGCTAGAAGCTTGTCAGGGTTCTTTCTGAGGAAGAGAAAAAGGGGAAGAAATTTGAGGAGAAACAAAAGAATAAATCATGTATTAGAAATCAAGATTAAGAAATAGAGGTGAAAACTGATTGCACGTTTATTAGTGGCATTTGTTTTCCAGCTAGATCTCTTCCTTGCTTGGTTATAGATATCTATTATATTTGCCCCATTAACATAAACTAATATAAATGTTTTCTTTTTTTTTTTTTTTTTTTTTTTTTTTT